>JAJIBD010006889.1:0-54976 GCA_021461705.1 Cryptotis parvus | reverse complement strand
TTATGGTCCTGGAGCAAGCAGATGCCCTTGGGCTACACCAGCATGTGACAGACATATGGAGATGTTACTGGTGCTCACTTCTAGCAACTCGCATGAACAACGGAAAGTCAAGGATACAAAGTGAAATTGTAAAATTTTAGGATTTTTAAAACTTAGGATTTAATTTCCAGGGAAGGTTTCTAAGAGACTATGCTTGAGGCTCTGCCCTTTTGGTCACCTCCGGCTGTGGGCTGGCTTTCCTGAGAGCACATTTCCACGTTGGGAAGTGGCCTCACGGACTGACTCGGATGTGCACCTGTGTTTTTCCTCTCTGGGGAAGCCTGTGTTCTCTCTTTGAAGAGGTTCCTCTGTCCTTTTCCTTCCTTCTCTTTATTGGAGAGAGAGACAAAAGAGAATAAGCTTGCAAATATTTAGGCTGGAGAAAAAAATGATAAGAAAATTTTTTGATCCTAGAAGTATGAATGGCATCCCCCGTAGATGGGATTGCGACTAGTGCAAAGGTACATCCTGTATGTACTTTGTGGCTGCATCTTCGTATGTCACCCGCACAGCAGAGCCAGGTAAGCTACCCATGTTGTATTCGATACTTACCAAATACTTTACTAATTATAGACCTCATTCCCATGACCTGATGGAATGGTTTGAGGCACTTGAGGTTCCTGGAGCAAGCAGGTGCCCTTTGAGCTCTACTAGCATGAGACAGGTCATATGGTAAACGTCACTGGTGCCCGGGCGACAAATCGATGATAAATCGGTAAGAAGGACAGTTATACATCCTGTTTGCTAATACGCATACGCTCAATTAAACCATTGACATCTCCCGGGAGTGGCAGTAGTGATGAAAGCAATCATTAGGCCTTGGCAGTGTATTAAGAGTTTGTGTCTTTTATTTTGAAGCACTCTCGTGCTTCAAAAAATAAGAAGTGAAGCACTTCCTGTTGTTTTACGGTTCTTAAATTGAGGTATCCTGACTTTCAGTAGCATTAATATTCTTGTCTTATATTTACACCCACCAGAATGTCAGGTTCCTCCCCACTGTCCCTATTGTAAAGTGTGTGCGCACACATATGCATAACCTTGTTTCTGTGGCTGGGCTTGTTCACTTATTTACATGTTTTGATGACATTTTTTTTTTAACATTTTATTATACCACCGTGAGATATACAATTACAACGTTGTTCACGCTTGAGGTTTCGGCCACACAGTGTTCCAGCACCCCGCCTCCACCAGTGCCCATCACCCACCACCCATGTCCCCAACTCCCCCCCCACGTCCTGCCTAAAATGGCAGGTTCTTTATCTCCTCTCTCTCTCTCCTCTCTCTCTCTTCCTTCTCCTACACATTGTGGGTTGCACTACATACACTTAGAAGCCATCATTTGCATTTTTTGCCTGTATTTAATGCTCAGTTCTATGTTGGTATCAGACCTTTTGACATTTATTCACACATGTTCCCTTCTCTATCTTACCTAACCTCTGACTCCCACGCGCTTGTGGTAATTTCCACTTTGGTAAGATCACCTGGTATATTTATGTCATGCAAATAAATGCAGTCATTCTATGTCTCTCTCTTTCCTTCTGACTAATTTCACTCAACATGATTCTTTCCCATGTCCATCCATTTATAGGCAAATTTCATAACTTCATTTTTCCTGACAGCTGCATAGTATTCCATTGTGTAGATGTACCACAGTTTCTTTATCCAGTCATCAGTTCTCGGGCATACTGGTTGTTTCCAGGTTCTGGCTATTGTGAATAGTGCTGCTATGAAAATAAAAGTGCGGATTGTGTTTCCGCTGTGTGTTTTTGGCTTCCCAGGGTATATTCCCAGGAGTGGTATGGCTGGGTCAAAGGGGAGCTCAATTTCTAGTCTTTGGAGGAATGTCCATATTGTTTTCCAGAAAGGTTGTACAAGTCGACATTCCCACCAACAATGTATGAGAGTCCCCTTTTCCCGCATCCACGCCAAGCACTTGTTGCTTTTACCCTTTTGGATATGGGCCAGTCTCTGTGGTGTGAGGTGATATCTCATTGTTGTTTTGATTTGCATCTCTTGATGATTAGTGATGATGAGCATTTTTTCATATGCCTTTTTGGCCATTCGGATTTCTTCCTTGTCAAAGTTTCTGTTCATCTCTTCTCCCCCATTTTCTAATGGGGTTGGCTGTTTTCTTATATAGCTGTACCAGTGCCTGATATATCCTGGATATTAACCCCTTATCAGATGGGTATTGGGTGAATATTCTTCCCATTCTGTGGACTGTCTTTCTATCTTGGTCACTGTTTCTTTCGAGGTGCAGAAGCTCTTTCAGTTCCATGTAGTCCCATATGTTTATATTTTCTTCTAGTTGCTTTGTTAATGGTGTTTCACCTTTGAAGATGTCTTTAGCTTCAATGTCGTGGAGGGTTTTTCCTATATTTTCTTCAATGTACTTTATGGAATCAGGTCTGATATTGAGATCTTTAATCCATTTTGATCTGATTTTTGTGCAAGGTGTTAGACACAGGTCCAAATTCATTTTTTTACATGTAGCTGTCCAGTTTTCCCAGCACCACTTGTTGAAGAGGCTTTCCTTACTCCAGTTTGGACTCTTTGCACCTTTTATCAAAGATTAACTGAAGTCTATATTAATAGTCAGGACACTAGTATGGCCACACCCGCCTTTTGGAGGAGTTGTTTTAGGCAGAATGGTCTTCCAGCCTTTGACTTTGAGTCTGTGTTTGCTCTGGTTATTCAGATGTGTTTCTTGTGGTGGCAGCAGAATGTTGACTCAGTTTTTTAATCCATTTTGCCACCCTGTGTCTCTCAGTTGGTACATTTAGACCGCTGACGTTGATAGAGATTATTGTCATTGGATTTTGTGCCATCTTTCTGTTTAAACTTGTTGTGGTTTTGGGTTGCCATATTTTGCAATAGACCCTTCAATCCTTCTTTAGAGCTGGTTTTGAGTCTGTGAATTTCCTGAGTTGTTGTTTATCCATGAAGTTGTGTATCTTTCTTCACATCTGAAAGTAAGTCTAGCTGGGTAAAAAAATTCTGGTGAGGCCTGAAGTTCATTGAGTCTTTTCACAATATCCCGCCATTGTTTTCGGGCTTGGAGGTTTCATCTGGAGAAGTCTGCTGTAAATCTTAGGTGATTTTCTTCTTTGATCTTGCTGCTTTCAGTATTCTATCTCTGTCTATCGCTTTTTGTCATTTTAATAAGGATGTGTCTTGGAGTATTCTTATTGAGGTTTCTTTTTTTTAGCTGGTATCCTCGGCCTCCTGTATCTGGGAGCATGCTTTCTTCAGTTCAGGAACTTGTCAGTGATGATGACTTTGACAGTTTCTTCTTCATCAGGGTTTTCTGCCCTTCTGGGACCCCAGTGATGCGTATGTTGTTCCTTTCTTTGGCTCTATCCCGATTTTCTCTGGTAGTCTGTTCATTGATTGTGAGTCTTTTTTCCATCTTCTGGTGTTGTCTACAGAATCTCTGAACCTCATCTTTGAGATCACTAATTCTTTCTTCAGTAGCTGTTACTCTGCTTTGGAGGCCTTCTTCTGTGTTTTTCAGTTCACTTTACCTCATTTTTAATATCTGTCATTTTTGCTTGTACTTTGGTCTGAAATTTACTCAATTCTGCTCTCATGTCCTCCTGTATTTTATTGACTTTGTATTCCATTGTTTCTTTTATTTCCTTGTACATCTTAACAGTTCCTTCCAAAATTCCTTTCAGAGAGGTTATATAGCTCATTGTTATTGCTGGACTCATCTGTATTAGTGACTTCAATCGCAGAGCTTGAAGGACTACTGCGCTTGCTTTACCATAATGACTATCGTAGGTTGGAAATGTGTGTTCTAGGTGACTAGTCAATAGAGTTAGTAGGTGCCTGGAATTACTTTGCAGCTAGGACGTATAGCAAAGAGTGTAGGGCCAATTTCAGTGATATCTCAGGTAGATAGACAATACTTTGAATTTTGAATTTTGGGGTTTTGAATTTTGGGGTGTCGGTGGTTCCGAGTCAGGGATCGGGGGGGTCTTGCAGTGGAAGGTCCGAGGACGCTGGGGGGGGCTTGCTCCGGCCCCTCAAAGCTGGAGCCTTTTTTCCTGGAGTGGAGTGGAGCTCAGGGGCTGCCCGGCTGCAGGAAAGCACCTGGACAGTTTTTTTTTTTTTTTTTAATATTTTATTATACCACCATGAGATATACAATTACAACGTTGTTCATGTTTGGTGGTTCGGTCACATAGTGTTCCAGCACCCCGCCTCCACCAGTGCCCATTTCCCATCACCAGTGTCCCCACTCCCCCCCCCCTCCCATTGCCTGTCACCATGGCAGGTTCTTTATCTCTTTTCTCTCTCCCTTTTCTTTTCCTTCTCTTACATATTGTAGATTGTAATACATACACTTCGAGGCCATCATGTGCATTTTTTGCCTGTATTTAATGCTCAGTTCTAGGTTGGTTTAGCCCTCTCGACATTTTTTGCACATGTTCCCCTTCTCTGTCTTACCTAACTTGATGACAGTTTTGAAGTGTTGGGGCCGGAGTTATAGTCCAGTGGGAGGGGCTTTGCCTTGCATGCTGCTGGCTCATGCCGGCCCGGTTTCTTCCCTGGCATCCTATATGGTCCCTGAGCACTGCCAGGAGTAATTTCTGAGTGCAGAACCAGGAGAAACCCCTGAGCATTACCAGGTGTGACCCAAAAAAGCAAAAAAAAAAAAAAAAAAAAAAGTGGGGCCTTTCCCCTGCTGTCTGCCAGGCTGATCACTGATCATGGCTCTAACCTGTTAGCTCTCACCTGGACAGCTGTCATAGCCTTTAATCACATATCATCTCATATCTTATTTCCACCCTGGTCCCAGAGCGAGCCCATGGAAACCAGGTCAGATCACGCCACCCTTCTGTTCAGCATCAACCGTGTCCTCTTATTCGTTTTAATTTGGCATCCTTCCTTTGGTCAGCTGCCACTGGCTTCTCTGTGACTCCTCTTCCCCTGATTCAAACACTCTTCCTCTGGCCCAGCCATTGCTGCTTCCTTCGCTATTTCTGGAATAGGCCTGGTGGCAGCCTTTCCTTCTCTCAGAGGCTTGTGTTGTGAGTTCTTTCTGATTGTGAGCTTTTTCTCCGTAAGATTCCTCCTCGGGCCTTTTTGGTCTCTGCTTAATTCCTGTCTTGAGGGCATCCCTACTGCTCTGTATTACCTGGAATCTCTTATTTCAGGTATTCTTGCTTTGACTATACTTTTCTTTATTAACTTTTAACTCTCAACGTAGTATAAGTTTATTACTGTATTTCTTCATCTTGATAAAAGCTTCACAGTGATGGGGGCCTCACCCCCTCCCATCTTCTCACATTACTCAGTGCCTAAAATAACAATGTCTCTCCCATTCGAGGCATTCAGAAAAGAGCGTCTGGATGGATGATGGGGAAAATGGATTTGCAGTCTATGGATGTCCTGTCAATTTCCATGGTAGATTAGTACTTGCCTAACCACGTTTTTTCTCTTCCGTAGCGCTAATGGTCAGTTCTGTTCAAGGAAGTACGTATCCCTCCCAGGCTTCAGTATATAGTCCTCCTCCCGTCGCTGCTGCCGCCGCTGCCGATGTCACAATATATCAGAACGCAGGAACTATGGTCCCAGGTGCCAAACTATACGCTAACGTCAACACTCCCCAGCCTGGAGGCGCTCAGCAGCCCCCTCCACCCCAGCAGCCCTATTCGCAGAAGGCTCTGCTATAGGACTCGGATGCTCTCGAACCGCTTGGTTGCTCACCGCCTTCAGCAGGACCCGGGCTGCTTCAGAGCTAAGATTTGTTTATCCTCAGCTTTTAGGAATCTGTCTGGGTCAGAAGTTCCAATAGTCAAGAAGGTAGACTCTCTTGGATTCGGCTGACATAAGAGGTTCTCTCTTCTCCTTTCCCAGAAGAATAAAGCTACTCACAACATGTAATTCCTTTCATAATATGAAAGAAATAAGGCAAGATTATATTGTAAAAAATACTTGGTCTGCAAAATGTCAAACTTAACGAAAACTGTTTTGGCAAATATTGTGTGTGTGTGTGTGTATATATACATTTATATATAGAGACGTGTAACTTCATTAGTGGTCATTTTGAATCACAATGGTGATCATGTGAATATATTTAACACTGTTAAATTAATATACGTTGCTATTTTATTTTGATCATGAACAACTACCATGTTTCATAATTTTTTCTGTAAATTCAAAATAATCTCACTGTCTTTTAAACAGCAGAACAAAATTGTAGCATATTTACATGAAATCATCATGTCATCCATGTTTCACATCAAACTCTTTCCTTTTCATTGTGAGCTAAATTACGTTTGTACATTCTGTAGCCTCTTTCTGCAGCCCCTGTGTACTATTAGCTGTCATCACACTTCAGCGCACAGTAGCAAAATTTGGTGCAATTAGAGCAGACGATGCTGTTCCTTTTAAACTCTACATTTTGGCATGATATTTCAGGATATTGTGGGACCATGGGACAAACTTAACTAGGATCATAATCTTTATATCCCTCTTTGTCCTAGTTGAAGATTAGGTTTCTAAGCTGTAACTGTATTTCTTTTCTTTTTTTTTTTTTTTTTTTTTTTTTTGTTTTTTGGGTCACACCTGGCGACGCTCAGGGGTTACTCCTGGCTCTTTGCTCAGGAATTTCTCCTGGCGGTGCTCGGGAACCATATGGGATGCCGGGGATCCAACCCGGCCGGCAAAGGTCGGCGCGCGGCAAGGCAAACGCCCTACCCGCTGGGCTATCGCCCGCCCCTGTAACTGTGTTTCTTGATGGCAGTGACACCAAAGATAGAGGCCATGAATAGAAATTTATTTGCTGGAAAGAAAAACGTGAATTACACTACATTTTCAAAATCTGTCGTAATTATTTAGAATATAAACAAGATTTGATTTATCTTTTTTACCCCCTTAGTGGTCTTTTAAATATGTTTTTAGCGTGTTGTATCCTTCAATTCTCATTAAAATGGATCTAAGTAGATGTTTCAAAGTCATCTCTCTTCCTGGCTTTTCTTAACAATTTTATTGTTACCTTTCAAACTGATTTGGGGGCCTGTTCTCTTTCTCTCAGACTTCTAATAGGTTTGTTTTCGCTTCCTATTCAGGTGAAATTTTAAATGTTTTTCTTTTAAACCATATGAAATAGATTCTCCACTGACAGTTTAATCTACTTCATTATTGATAATCTCTAATTTGCTGTCCTATTATTTAACACTGTTCTTTAACAACTGAAAAGATGACTTGAGTGTCTTATTAAATCAGTTGCTATAACAGATTCCATATTACAATTGAATACTTAAACCTGTATCTTCTAAGACCAATATAATGAGGTTACCTGTTTTTCCCTTTCTGACAAATGATTTGTTGCTGGCAAATAATCTTTGTGGTGACTGACTTTAGAGGCTCACATTTGGAGCACTGTCTTCAACTTAAGTGTTTCACTCCTGACTTTAGAGGATATTGTTCTCCAATCGTAAAGTTAAAACTTAAACTCATATTTATTGTAATCTATTCCAATTTGAAAGTTCCATTGAAAATTCTACTTTAACTGATAATTCCCCAAGTAATGTTTTTCTTGAGAATTTGTTTACCTGTAGCAAATGTATCATTTCCCATATTACTTTGATTAGCTTTGTGCTGTAAAATCAAATATGTATTCTCTAGTATGCTTTTTGCTCTGTAAAAGTCAAAGAATGTAAGGTGGAAAGAAGCTCCCGTATTACAGTGCATGTACATTTTCTTATTCTTAGGCTTAACAGAGTTCAAATGGTGACTACTTGAAATGTATACTTTATTATTTTGTGCTTTTCATTTATTAGGTACTAAGATGTCAGATTGAAAAAAGAAATGTCAGGTAGAAAAATTCCAGCAAAGATGAACCACTGATTTTTCAAGTCATATGACCAGGGCCAGTTCGGAGCTAAATGATTTTGTTTTAAAAATAGTATGTGTGTTGCACTTTCAGAATGATACAGCTTGCCTCCATTTTGGAGGAGCAGACTTACCTTTTTAGATGAAGTGGTTATAATGTGAATTTCTATGATGCGAATTTTACTTCTCAATTTAAGTTCTTTTAAAAGTTTGGGCTTCTTTCCATAAAAATCCAGTCTAGATACTACTTACGTGTCATAAATCACTAGAAACCCCCATGACCAATTGGGTATGATAATGTATCGGTGCCCTGTATCTGTTGGGAGTAGTCTCTGATATGTACTTCATGTAATTGTACTGTCTTTCCTGACTGTGCTCCTCCCTTACTGTTACCTGTCTCTTCTCTTCAGTAGAGACCTTTTTTATGTGCCTAGAGATTTCCCTCTTTATATTAAAAACTTATGGAACTTTGATTCTGTACTTTTTAATTCTTGTATTTAAAGTGCTTATTAGGTGAGCAATTCATTTCTGTCATTTGTAGTTTTCACACATGATATGTACAATTCAATATAAAGGTGTAAATTTTTTAGTCCAAAACTTCAGATTTACCTTTAGGGCAAATGCAAACTTTTATTTACACTATGGGTCAAATTAGTGTCTCATTTAGTAAATTGCTTAACTATAAAAACTATATAAATTCTAAAATGAGATCCGTTGGTTTCAGTTGGTCAGACTTTAACTCATTACATTAGAAGGGTTTTTTTCTCTCACTGTCTGGGTTTACATAGCAATTGGTCTAATAATTAGTAACCAAATTGTAGTTAACATTTTCACTCCTGCAACATTTTTGTTAATTTTTCCTTAGAATAAAAAATGTGCAGAAGAAACTAAGTATTTCCTTGAGGATCTTGTTTGCAGTTATCTTTTAGAATGATTACAGTAAGTCTGTTTGTCAAGTATCAATAGATATGTTCTGTACTTTTTTTTATATGAATACAGTTTCATGTATTCATTTTATTAGTGTGATCCCTCTTTTGAAATGATACTATTTAGTATTATATTTTTGAGGTTTCCTAGCTTGAGCAGTATTTTATCCTTATATTCCTGAGTATTTCATTAATTTATTATTACTTTTTTTCCAGAGTGCGTCATTGCATAGTAAGCTATTAAAGTTCAGTAAGACCCTGGGTAAAAGCAAACTGGACTTGTTTTAATGATCTTCTGATTGTCAGATATTTAAAAAAAAATTTATATTTATTTTATATAGAAGAGTAGTATTCAGTATTTTTATCCCATACCCTGATTAGTAACAAGTATTTTCCGAGTTTGTAGCTTTAAAATATGTGTATATTTTACAAGTGATACAAGTTCTACTCTAGTCAGCCACTTGTACTTTATAAAACCCCTGAAAATACAAATTTTGAAAGAGTAAGATAAAATTAGTGGATTTTGTTGTTTTATTCCTATATCTTACTGATTCATTTTACTTGTATCCGAGTTTGTATATACCTGACTTGAAGACCACTGTTTTACAGTGTGTAATTGAACAGAGGTAGTGCCTGATACTAGAAATTATGCTATTCCTACTAACCTTTATATTAATAATTTTTTTTTTTTTTTTGCTTTTTGGGTCACACCCGGCAATGCTCAGGGGTTTCTCCCTGGCTCTGCACTCAGGAATAACTCCTGGCGGTGCTCGGGGACCATATGGTATGCCGGGACCGAACCCGGCCAGCAGGGGGCCGGCCGCGTGCAAGGCAAACGCCCTACCCGCTGGGCTATTGCTCCGGCCCCTATATTAATAATTTTATAGCAACAGAAATACCACAAGGGCTCTCACACCGGCCTGTCTCCGCCTCAGGTATTCTCCCTGGGGTGTGCGGCTGGAGTCCTGGTAGAGCCCTACCCTCGGCAAAAGGTGGAACTACAACCCCCAGAAGTCCGAGTGGAAGCGGAAGTAAACGGACATTTTGAACTCTCACACCGGCCTGTCTCTGCCTCAGGTATTCTCCCTGGGGTGTGCGGCTGGCCGGGCGGGCGCCTGGGGTCCTGGTAGAGTCCCAGGCCTCGGCAAAAGGTGGAAATACAACCCCCAGAACTTTGAGTGGAAGCGGAAATAACGGACAATTTGAACTCTAACACCAGCCTGTCTCCACGTCAGGTACTCTCCCTGGGGTGTGTGGCTGGCCTGGCAGGTGCCTTGGGTCGTGGTAGAGCTCCAGGCTTCGGCAGAAGGTGGAACTACAACCACCAGAAGTCCGAGCGGAAGCGGAAGTCAACAGACATTTTGAAATCTCACATCGGCCTGTCTCTGCCTCAGGCATGCTCCCTGGGGTGTGCGGCTGGCCGGACGGGTGGCTGCTCACACGGCTGCTTATTAATACAAATACTAGGAAATTCAACACCAAGGGAAGGTAATACCCTCAAGAAAGAAGAAACAGTACACTAGAGGAAACTATCCCTGAACACCACAACACCATGGGGGAAACAACGCACATCCCCAGTTCGAAGAACAGATGAAGGAATCAACCCTGAAGACTCAAAAAAGAATGCAGATGTGCATAATCTCTCTGACAATGAATATAGAGAAGAAATTGGTAGGATGCTTAAGGAGCTCAAAGAAAAACGGAACAGACTTCCAATAAAATACAGGAGAACATAAACGAAGCAGTTGAAAGGGCAGTCAATAAATTACGGGAGGAAATGAGATAAGAAATGAGAACATGCAAATAGAAATATCGCTTAAAAAACTCAGATGAAATCAAAAACAATAGGGGCTCTCAACAGTACGATGACAACAGTGGAAGAGAGAGAATCAGTGAGACTGAAGATGAGCTGCAAAAGCACTCAGAGAACTACATAAGATGGAAAAAAGACCCGAAAATGGATCAGCAACGGAATAGAGAACAATGGGATGAAGCCAGGTGGAACAACTTAAGAATTATCAGAGTCCCAGAGGGACAGGAAAGTAACCCCAAGGAAATTAAAACAGTTAACATCCTGGCTGAAAAGTTAAAGAACGAAGTTAAAGAATGAAGGAATCCAGATCCAAGAAGCCCGACGCAGTACCAGCAAGGAAAGAACCCAAGACACATCCTAGTCAAAGTAATGGATGCCATAGACAGAGACAGAATTCTTCAGGCAGCAAGATCAAAGAAGCAAATTGTATACAAAGGAGCAACCATTCGATTTTCAGCAGACTTCTCAGAAGACACCCTCCAAGCCCGAAGGCAGTGGTGGGATATAGTAAAAAAACTTAATGAAATGAATGCCTCAGCAAGAATTCTTTATCCAGCTAAACTCTCACTCAGATTTGAAGGACAGATATGCAACTTCTTGGATAAACAACAGCTTAGGAACTTTGTAAAATTAAAACCAACCTTTAAAGGACTGAAAGATCTACTATAAGACGAGACAAAACCCAAAAGAACAACCAACCTATACAGAAAGATGGCACAAAATCCCATGACGATAATCTCTCTCAATGTCAATGGTGTAAATGCACCAGTTAAGAGACACAGAGTGGCAAAATGGATCAAAAAATTGAATCTGACATTCTGCTGCCTTCAAGAAACACCTGAACAATCGGAGCAAAGACAGGCTCAAAATAAAAGGCTGAAAAACAATCCTTCATTCAAACAACCCATCCAAAAGGGCTGGGGTGGCCATACTGGTATCCGACAACATAGACTTCAGGCTGAAGAAGGTCAGGGACAGTGAAGGTCACTTCTTAATAGTCAAGGGAAGAAATCACGCTACTAAACATATATGCACCCAACAAGGGGCCAGCAAAATACATAAAACAACTGCTAAGAGACTTCAAAGAAGAAAGACATTGACAGCAACTCAATTGTAGTTGGAGACTTCAACACTGCTCTATCAACCCTGGATAGATCAACAGGATTGAAACTTACCAAGGAAATACTGGCCCTAAAAAGAAGAGATGGGAGAAAGAGGGCATTTCAGGGCATATTCAGGGCATTTCATCCCCAAATAGCTGAATACACTTTCTTCTTCAATACACATGGAACATACTCCAAAATAGATCACATGCTGAGTCATAAATCATACCTCCATAAAATCAAGAAGATAGAAATTGTGCCAACTATTTTTTTAGACCTTGATGCACTGTAAATAGAAGTTAATTGTACACAAAAAACGGAGACCAATACCAAGTACCTGGAAACTAAACAGCTCACTGCTGAACAACCAGCAAGTCATAAAAGAAATCAAAGAGGAAATCCAAAGATTCCTGGAAACAAATGAGACTGAAGACAGGAATTACCAGAACTTGTGGGATACAGCAAAAGCAGTGTTAAGAGGCAAGTTCATAGCTCTTCAAGCATTCATCAGAAAAGAAGAAAAGGCCATCACAAACAGTCTGACCTCACAACTTAAGATCTTCGAGAGTGATCAACAAAAGGAACCCAACCCAAGCAGAAAGAAAGAAATAATAAAACTTAGAGCAGAAATCAATGAGATGAAAAGTCAAAAAAAACAATCCAGAAAATCAACAAAACCAAAAGCTGGTTCTTTGAAAAAAATAAACAAGATTGACAAAACCACTTGTAAGACTTGTAAGAAAAGGAAAAGAGAGAACCCAAATAAATAGAATCAGAAATGAAAACGGGGACATCACAACAGAAACCACAGAAATTCAAAAGATCAGAGATTACTATGAGAGCCTGTATGCCACGAAACAAGCGAACCTGGTAGAAATGGACAAATTCCTGAATTCCTATAGCCTCCCAAGTCTGCAACAAGAAGATTTGGAATACCTCAACAAACCTATCTCCATCGAGGAAATAGAATCGGTAATCAAAAGTCTCCCCAAACACAAAAGCCCAGGTCCAGATGGATTTACCAGTGAATTCTACAAAACCTTTAAAGAGGACCTACTCTCAATTCTTTTCAAGCTCTTCTGGCAAATTGAAGAAACAAACACTGCCAAATAGCTTTTACGAGGCACATATCACCCTGCTACCCAAAGCGGACAGATGTCACAGAAATGGAAAACTACAGTCCAATCTCCCTGATGAATACAGATGCTAAGATCTTCAACAAAATACTAGCAAATAGAATCCAAAGAGTCATCAAAAAGATTATACACCATGACCAAGTGGGATTCATCCCAGGAATGAAAGGATGGTTCAACATCCGCAAGTCAATCAACATAATACATCCTATCAACAAAAAGAAAAAAAACCATATGATCATATTAATAGATGCAGAGAAGGCATTTGACAATATTCAACACCCGTTCATGATAAATGCTCTTCGTAAAATGGGGATTAAAGGAACCTTCCTCAAGATAATCCAGGCCATCTACTACTACAAGCCCACAGCGAGCATCATTCTCAATGGGGAAAAATTGAAAGCCTTCCCCTTAAGATCAGGGACAAGACAAGGCTGCCCACTCTCACCACTTCTACTCAATATAGTATTGGATGTACTTGCCATAGAAATCAGGGAAGCAAAAGACATTAAGGGCATCCGGATAGGAAGGGAAGAAGTCAAGTTGTTGCTATTTGCAGATGACATGATATACCTGGAAATCGAAACTCTACCAAGAGGCTCCTAGAAATAATACATTCCTATAGTAGAGTGGCAGGGTACAAAATCAATACCCAAAAGTCAATGGCCTTCCTATATGCAAACAGCGAAAGAGAAGAAAGGGACATTAAAGAAACTATCCCATTCACAATTGCGCCGCAGAAAATCAAATACCTAGGAATCAGCTTGACAAAGAATGTAAAGGATCTCTACAATGAAAACTACAAAACGTTACTTCAGGAAATAAAAGAAGACCTGAGGAAATGGAGACACATTCCTTACTCATGGATTGGAAGGATTAACATTATCAAAATGGTAATACTCCCTAGAGCTTTTATACAGATTCAATGTGGTCCCTATAAAGATACCCATGATGTTCTTCAAAGAAATTGAACAAACACTCATGAAATTTGTATGGAATAATAAAACCCCACAAATAGCTAAAGCAATCCTTGGGATAAAGAAGATGGGAGATATCACTTTCCCAACCTCAAGCTCTACTACAGAGCAGTTGTAACTAAGACAGTGTGGTATTGGTATAGAGACAGACCCATAGACCTATGGAATAGAACTGAATATCCTGAAACACACTCTCAAATATACAACCACTTAATCTTCGATAAAGGAGCAAAAAATATTAAGTGGAGCAAAGAAAGCCTCTTCAACAAATGGTGCTGGGAAAACTGGGCAGCTACGTGTAAAAAGTGAACTTAGACCTTCTAACGCCATGCACAAAAGTCAGATCAAAATGGATTATAGATCTCAACATCAGACATGAATCTATAAGGTACATCGAAGAAAACTAATGAGAAAGCGTGCTACAACATCGAAACTAAAAGTATCTTTAAAGACGACACACCACTGACCAAGCAAATGCAAGCAAAGATAAAATGGGATTATATAAAATTGAATAGCTTCTGCACCTCAAAAGAAACGGTGACCAAAGGTACAAAGACAATCCACAGAGTGGGAAAGGATATTCACCCAATACCCATCTGACAAGGGCTTAATATCCAGGATATATCAGGCACTGGTAGCCCTTCACAAGAAAAAATCAGCCAACCCCATCAAAAAATGAGGAGAAGAAATGAACAGAAGCTTCCAAAAAAGAAGAAATTGAATGGCCAAAAGGCATATGAAAAGTGCTCTTCATCTTTAATCATCAGGGAGATGCAAATCAAAACAACAATGAGGTACCATCTCACACCACAGAGACTGGCACACATCCAAAACAGAAAGAACAATTGGTGCTGGTGTGGATGTGGGGAAAAAAAGGGACTCTCATCCACTGTTGGTGGGAGTGCTGGCTGGTCCAGCCCTTTTGGAAAACAATATGGCATTCCCCGAAAACTAGACATTGAGCTCCCATTTGATCCAGCAATAGCACTACTGGAAATATACCCGAGAGACCAAAAACACATAGCAGAAACGCTATCTGTACTTCTTTATTCATATCTGCACTATTCACTATAGCTAGAATCTGGAAACAACCTAAATGCCGAGAACAGAGGACTGGCTAAAGAAACTGTGGTTCATCTACACTATGGAATGCTATGCAGCTGTTAGAAAAGATGAAATTATGAAATTTACCTGCAAATCGATGGACATGGAGACTATCATGCTGAGTGAAATTAGTCCGAAGGAAAAGGGCAGATATAGAATGACTGCATTCATTAATAGGATATAAATAGATACCAGTGTTTTACTAAATGTGTGAAATGGTAATGGCAGATTAAAACTCACCATTGAATATACACAAAGAGACTTAAGTGATAAACTCTAAATATCTGCAGGGCTAGCCACAATGTGTAAAACAAGAGGGAGAGAGATGCAGAGACACAGAGAGAGACAGAGAGAGAAAGAGAGGAAATAGGGCTACCTGCTGTTGTGCCAGCCTGGGGGGGTGGGTGGGGGGGGGTGAGCTACATTGGTGGTGGAAATGGGGCAATGGTGGAGGGATGGGTGCTGGAATACTATATTACCAAGAACCAATTGTGAACACCTTTGTAATTGTGTGTCTCATGGTGTTATAAAAAATTAAAGAGAAATATCTTAAGGATTATCAGAACTCATATACTGTCTATATTCACTAATCATTAACAGTTTACCATTTTGTTTTATGTGTGTGTTGAGTGCACATGATTGTATTATATTATACATATATAATGTCTATATTATATAATCCATATATAATATACATAAAATGTGCATGTGTTGAGTGAGTATGCACACTTTTCTGATGAAGGTATGAATATACTGAAGAGAAAAGGAATTTTTTTCCTTTTAAAAAGAGTTCACTGTAGCTTATTTCCCTACTGTTAGTTACCAGACCCTAATCAAGCTGAGTAAAGTTTATAATCCCAGTAAAGATATTTCATTGGGTATTGGCTAACACAATGTCTCATGGTATAAGTTTTTTAAGGGCAGAATGGTAACCACCTTAATTACTCTAAAAACATATGTAAACAGTTGCATTTTCAGCTAATTATGTGTATGTATAATGTATTAGCCAGTTAAGATGCCTAATATTTATGAATATTAGTCAGATGTCTATAGTTACTTTTCTAAAAAAAAGTAAAAGCAATCTTTTGAAAATACTTCTTGCCTCACAAAAGAAAGTTTAAAAAACTTTTAATGTTAATTATCTTTCATATTCCATAGTTAAAAACATAGTAACTCTCTAACAGAATTACTAAAGATAATGAAAAACCTTCAAGCTGGAGAGGCGTCGGGGTGAAGGCTTTGTATGTAGCTGACCCTGTATAGGGATAGTCCCCCTGAGCATTGCAAGCGCAGTCCTGGAGACCGCTGGAGAACCTTGGAGTGTTCCAGGGGCTCCTGGCTCCTTTTACATTTAACCACTGACCCAGTTGGCCAAGAGTTTCTTTTTTTTTAATTTTCATTTATTTATTTATTTAATTATTTATTTATCTATTTATTTGCTTTTTTGGGTCACACCCTGTGACGCTCAGGGGTTACTCTTGGCTCTGCACTCACCGAATTACTCCTGGCAGTGCTTGGGGGACCATATAGGATGCCGGAGATTGAACCCGGGACGGCAGAGGCCGGCCGTGCGAAGGCAAACAAACACCCTACCTGCTGGGCTATCGCCCCGGCCCCCAAGCATTTCTTAGAAGGCTCTAAGGTCTCACCACTGCCAGGAGCACTGCCAGGCCGCCCACCCAAACCCACTCAATCCCCTTCACAAATAAGCACAGGTAAATTCACTTTGGGAGACTTCTTTACATCAGTTATTCATGTGGTGACTGGCATATGGTAAAGTGGGTTTTTTAATTTCTATTGTAAAATGTATCCATTTATATTGTTGCACATGCCACCTTGTGGTGGTACTTATGGTCGAAGAGACTAGTAAGAACTAAGTTATACTGTTAGTTGTTTTCATCTTTGGTGCTGGCCAGGTGTTTAGTATCCTAAATAAGGTGCAAAATCAGTAATGGCTTTTTAACATAAATATTTGACCTTGAAAAATGCCATTATATACTGTTTAGCTACAAGTTGCCAATAACTTTTAGTAGTCATTAAAAAAGTTGATTTTTCTTGAATCTACCTTTTTTTTTCCTTGTGTATCAGTTACATGTGTTTACATGGATCCGTTATGTAAAAGAATCTCAAGAATTTCTTGTACTTGAAAGATTAAGATTCTTTATGCCCATTTGAGTAAAAACTATGTTGTAAATATAAAAGTATAAATGCAAGCAAATGTCTAAGAACTGGAGAGAGACGCAGATAGGGCGCCGCCTTGCCCATGGGCAGCCTGGCTTCAGTTCTGGGTACCACTAGCCCCTGCCAGGAGTGATTCCCGAGTACAGAGCCAGGAGTTGCCTGGTCTGGACTCCAAAAGATTATATATATGATTTTATTTTATTATCACTTGTATCACTTATCTTCCCATTCATCGATTTGCTCGAGCAGGCACCAGTAACATCTCCATATGTACTTTCACATGCTAGTGTAGCCCAAGGGCACCTGCTTGCTCCAGGAACATGAAGTGCCTCAAACTATTCCATCAGGTCATGGGAATGAGGTCTATAATTGTTACTGGTATTTGGTATATCAAATACGACACGGGTAGCTTGCCAGGCTCTGCTGTGTGGGTTATTTTATTATATGTATAACAAAATATACTTACAGTTCTAAAAATTTTATTTAAATGTTATACATTTTAAAATAAATTTATTTAAATTTTATATTGAAATTATACATGATTTTATATCCCCGGCATCCCATGTTGTTCCCCGAGCACTGCCAAGATGATCCCTGAGTGCAGAGCCAGGAGTAAACCCTAAGCATTGCTGTGTGTGACGCTCAGAACAATTCCATATACCCTCAGCCCCGTGTGTCTTTTCATTCTCCCATTTATACCCTGTCCGTGGGTTTTGAAGTAGAAACAACATTCTTTCTGACGTAGTTTTGATGATTTTTTAGGACATGTTTTTGTCATAATCCATTTCTCAAAATCTCCAAGGTAAACTAGTTGCCCCTTTGGCCATTTCTTGCTTTTTGATGACACTTGATGTGAGGAGAAGGTAACTGAAGGAATAAAGTGAAACTGGGCAGAAGCCATAACCGAAGAACTCCTTCCTGCATGCCTTGCAGACTTTGTGAACCAGAACACAGAGGAGACACTGGGGAGGAGAGACTCTTATCTGAGAAGGCTCTTACTGTATAAGGCTTTAGGGGCTGCAGGACACCCCTCCTAAGACTTGGAAGTAAATGACTTTACCCGTGACAATTCAAACTGAAGACAATTTTTAAAGGGGGCCTGTTTCGGCACATACTTGGTGGTGTTCAGGCTTACTCTTGGCTCTGTGCTCTCTGCTCAGGGGTCACTCCTGGCAGGCTCCTGGGACTTGACAGGGTGCTGGGAATTAAACCCAGCTTGGCTGCAGGCAAGACAAACACTCTGCTCGTGGTACTAGTGTTCTAGATCAGAGTCTGACATGTTTTATTTAGCCTAAATAGAGTTGAAAACATTTTTAAAGTAGCTGTTTTAGTCTCCTATAGATTGTTGACTCCCTGGGAGAAAAGGAATCTGGGACAGCATACCTGCATTTCCACAGCTGGCCACTCGGTGTCTGCTTTGCCATGACCGTCCCTCAGAACTTTTCTCCCTGCCAGCCTTCAGAATCGTGTTCTAGAACTATCAGTGCAATCAAAACAGGTTTTGAGCACTGCCAAAATTTGGGGGATTTTGTTTTATTTTAGTGGGAGCCTCCTGGCTGTGCTCTCAGGGATTACTCTTGGTAGGGCTCTGGGACCGTATGGGATGCCCTAATTCAAACTGGTGGAAGTCAAGAGCCCCACCAATTGTATTATTTCTCCAGCCCCAATCAGGGGCAGGTTTTAGTGAGAAACTTGCCTTAGAGGATTAAAAAAAATAGACCCCAGGATGGAACTGACTCTGGTTCTGAATACAGTAAAAATAGAATTTATAGCTAGGAGAGTAGGACACAGCTCCAGGGGTCCAAATTACTCAGTACAGACATCCAGGGGTGAGGGAGCATTCTTGCTGAGGACAGGCCAAGGTGATCAGATATCCAGGAAGGAGATGTGAGCTGTGCCAACTGACTTTGCAGCATTCTAGCTGGGCTAGGCAATGTAGGCCAGGCAAGGACAGGGCCACGGTCAAGGAGAAAAGGAACCTGCCTGGTCTTATCAAGGGGAGCAGCTTGTCACCCTGCACTCGTGTTTGCATGGCCCCTGGAGATCTTTTTGCTTTGGTTTCCACTTAAAAAGTGAGTGGATATAAATCTTAATCTGTTGAGCACTTGTAATAGGACAGTTTATAGGAGGAACTAAATTACAGGAGGAACTGTAGGCATTGTTTGAATTTATTTAAATTTAGAACCTGGAGCAATGTGAATATATAAAGTGATCATTTTGGTAAGGCTTTCACTGTAACCTATTGAATTCCATAAACCAATATGTACTTTATTATTAGTAATTTTTAAGTGGCTACCAGAAAACCTTACATATATGGCTCATTTTACTTCTCTGTGTTGTTTTTGCACCATACCCAGTGGTGGTCAGGGTTTACTCCTGCTTCTGCACTCTGTAATCACTCCTTGTGGTGCTCAGGGTAAGATAATATGGGGTGCTGGGGTTGAACCCAGGTCGGGCGCATGTAAGACAACCACTCTACCTGCTGTACTATCACTCTGGCCCTTGTGTTCTAGTCCCATTGGACCTAAGAATTCTAGGGCTGTGTGTGTGTGTATGTGTGTGTGTGTGTGTGTGTGTGTGTGTGTGTGTGTTAGCAGGACTTCAAAGTATATGTGAGATCTTCTCAGTACGCTATAAAGCAACCACGATCCCAGATTTTTTTTTCATAAACCTCAGGGTTCTAATCTGGCCATAGTAAATAATATGAGACTCAGCAATGGAGTCCAAAAAGGCCTACCCATCTAATACCAAAGGTTAACAAAATTTATATAAAGGAGTTCTGGGAGCTCCAACAGTCAGGAGAAATGCACTGGAGGCTCGAGGCCATGCGTTGACCCCCAGCACATTCCCCACATGCCGTGTATAGTGCTGGCTGCAGAGCTGTGTGTACCCTAAGCCCGTCACCCCAGCAACGATTGCCAGCATTTGTGTGTGTGTGTGTGTGTGTGTGTGTGTGTGTGTGTGTGTGTGTGAGTGAGAGAGAGAGAGGGAGGGAGGGATAGAGAAAGAGTAAGAGAGCGCTTTTGGGTCTTTGTTACTACAGTAACAGCAAAAGGGGGAGGCAGCACTCTGGGTTTCTTTCATAAGACACTAATCCCCATCCCCGTATGATCTAATCACCCCCTTGCAACCCCAGTTCCAGAATTATCACAGTGGTAGGACAGTCTGGGGAGACCCAAGCACTAGTCCACCAGAAAAGAATGTGCTGCCATTTAATTTTATTCACGCCTGCAAAAAGAGTGAATTTTCCTCTATCATAAAATCATGCCTATTTTGTATTTGTTTTTGGGCCACACCCAGCAGTGCTCAGGGTTTGCTACTAGCTCTGTACTCAGGGAAGCACTCCTGGCAGTGCTCAGGGACCTTATGTGGTGCTGACAATTGAATCTGGGTTGACTGTGCTGTTCTCTCTCTCTCTCTCTCTCTCTCTCTCTCTCTCTCTCTCTCTCTCTCTCTCTCTCTCTCTCTCACTCTCACTCTCACTCTCTTTCTTCCCCTTACCCCCCAACCACATCTATTTTGTGTAACACAAAATGTTCTGGATATTTTCAGTTAACAGGTATTACTAAGAATTTACATAAAGTTCTAAATTTAATCTTTCAATCAATAGGTGGTGCTGCTGCCTTAAAATCTTAATCCTGGGGCCAGAGCGATGGCCCAGCGGGTAGGGCGTTTGCCTTGCACACGGCCGGCCCATGCCAGCCGGGTTCGATCCCCGCATCCCATACAGTGCCCCAAGTACTGCCGGGAGTAATTCCTGAGTGCAGAACCAGGAGAAACCCCTGAGCATTGCCGGTGTGACCCAAAAAAAAAAAAAAAACCAAAAAACTTAATCCTGGAAGAAGATCCTGCCTTAATCCTGACAGACACAATTGAATTGATGATTATTTAGGCCTCAGGTTATTTGGGAAAGGATTTATAGATCTTTCTGATTCTGGTTTGTTGTTTTGTATGCTAACATTGGTTTATGAGAATTTGATTTATTAGGTGTGAGTTTGATGCAGGTGGACCCCACGGGTGACTTATGTGAAGCCGGGAAGGGGAGAGGGATGGTCACTTTTCTCCCCAGCCACCTCTGCCACCCGGGACCACTGGGCAGGCTTAGGACTGATAAAGTCTGCGATGAGCCCTGCGGCGTGGGCCCCACCAGCCCCACAAGGTGGCCGTCAAGCCACACCTGATGTCCACTTGATCTCTAGGCACGGGAGTTGATCCCCACCACCCAAGGCTTCTCGGGGAGCCACGGACTCAGGCTGGAGCGAGGAATTGCTCTTTGCAGGAAAGGAAAGTCAGTCCTAGGCCTTACCCAGGGCTGCTTTAGGGTTCTTGTCTTCCTCACAGAAAAAGAATTTTCAGGAGTCAACAAGCAGTGAAGTAAAATAGGTTTTATTAAGGAGGTTTTAGGAATGAGGAAGGGGAGAGAAAGAATACATATCTCAAGAGGGGAGATGTGGGCAACACACGTGCTCAGGCACCACATGTGCTCGGCCACATGGGCTCAGGCAGCATGTGTGTCCATGCAGTATGTGCGGCGCTGTCCTTTGGTGAGGACGGCTTTTATAGATTTCTCCCCAAGTTACTTCCATATGGGGCTTCAACCTAGGTTGCTAGGGCTGTTGCCAATGGGAATAGACTTTGGGAGTGGTCTTCTTTGACTGGAATGCTTTGGAGTCTTCACACATTCCCTTTGGCCTTCCCTTCCCTCAGGGTCTGTTGTTGATAGTGGCCTTATCAAGTCTGGTTCCTGTGACAACAGGTGTGACTCTGGATCGATGAAGGACTAGTTTTATTTCTTCAGGAATTTTTATTGCCATGTGGCGCCCTGTCTGCCTGCCTACAACAAGTTGATTTATTAATCTCTTGAATTCAGCTCAAGATGAAGACCAGCCGAAATTGAACATTCTCTTGTGTGACGCTGTTGTCACTGTTTACTTGGGTTTACTGAAACATGCTCTTGCTACCAGTTCCTCCAGTGAATTATTTCGACTTGCAGCTCACCCACTAAATAATCGAATGCTGGCTGCTGTTTTTGGAGGGGTGTGTAGCTTGTTGTGAAACCTCAAAAACAATCAGAAAATATTTCAGGTAAGAAAAATTTGATACTAGTATATAAAAGTAAATAGTTTCCAATGTTCAATATTTTTTAATAAGTGTCTAAGGGTTCGCTCACATGTGTGTGGGGTGGGGGGAGGGCCACGCTGGCCGACTTGGAGAGGGATTTGGGCTCCTTCTCCCATTCCTCCACCTCCATGTCGGCGTGCATGGCTGTGAGCTCCCAACCATCACAGCTAGCAACCCCGGAAGAGAGACACTCCAGACCCACAGCTGTGCAATCTTAGATAATACTGGAAGTTAGGTCCAGGTCATTCCCAGGATCTTTCACATTTGTACACTGTATACAGTTCTAGGCAGGTTCTAGCCATGGCCTGTGAGCCTAGCAAGAAACCAAAGGAACCCCCACACCATGAGGTCAGTCATTCTCAACATCCGGACTCCACAGCTTCTCAGAGCTCCCCCCAAGAGAAAAGCTGATCTCTTCCCATTGAGGTTCATCAGTAAATGCACGAGATGAGAGCCTACTACTGAGAATATACCACCTACATGGCAGAGACTGGCAAGCTAACCGTGTTGTATTTGATATGCTTAAAACCAGTGATAATTATAGACCTCATTCCCATGACCTGAATGAATGGTTTGAGGCTCTTTGCTTCCCAGAGCAAGCAGTTGCCCCAGTGAATTGTTTTGACTTGCAGTTCACCCACTAAATAATTGAATGCAGGCTGCTGTTTTTGGAGGGGTGTGTAGCTTGTTGTGAAATCTCAAAAACAATCAGAAAATATTTCAGGTAAGAAAAAATTTGATACTAGTAATGTATATAAAAGTAAATAGTTTCCAATGTTCAATATTTTTTAATAAGTGTCCAAGGGTTCGCTCACACATGTGGGTGGGGGTGAGGAGGGCCACGCTGGCTGGACTTGGAGTGGAGATTTGGGCTCCTCCTCCCATTCCTTCCATTCCTCACTAGCGCGTGACAGGACATATGGAGATGTTACTGGTGCCCGCTTGAGCAAATCGATGAACAACGGGAAGACTAGTGATACAAGTGAAGTGATACAAGTGACTGGACAAACTCAAACTAATAGTGGGTTTGTCCAGTAATGGGGGATGAAGGAGCAGCAGTGGACGTATGGGCAGCAGCCTCTGAAGGACAGCTGTGTTATGGAGCCTATCACTGTGATTTTCTGGTGTATGTACGGAGAGCCTCTTGTCCTAATTTGGTTTCAGAGATGTGAGCAATGAACCATAAGGCATGTTAAGATTTAGATTTTCAGTTTCGGTTTTGGGGCCATACCTGGCAGTGCTCAGGATTTACTCCTTACTCTGTGCTAAGGCATCACTTCCGCTGGGGGCTTAGGGGACTGAGTGGAGTGACAGGGGTCAAAACCTGGTTGCCTGAGTGAGAGGCAAGCACCTTCCTCACTGATATCTCTCTCTCTCTCTCTCTCTCTCCCTCTCTCTCTCTCTCTCTCTCTGTGGCCCTTTTTATGTTAAGATTCAGCATGAATTTCTAGGAGATGAGTGTCCCAAGTATGGAGCGTGGCAGTTTTCTCTTCTGGCAGCATGTTCTCATGAGTTGTAGGGGCCAGAGAGAAAGTACAAGGTAAGGCATGTGCCTTACATGTGAAATCCCAAATCTGTTCTCTTGTGTCCCACCAAAAGTAATCCCCAAACACTGCTTAGTATGGCCTAGAAACCAGTATCTGGCTCATGATCTGGTGAAGACACCAAGACACCACTGGTTGTCCACTCAGGAAAGAGAGCACTAAGGTCTTTACCAAAAAGGAGTGAGACCCGTGCAGATTCTGAGGCTGTGAGCGGTCTTACCTCACTCAGACCATTGAGATATGAAAGTCTACAATGACTCAAACTACGTTGCTCAGGGATCACTCCTGTGGAGCTTGGAGGCCATATGCAGTGCCCCAGCACTGCCTATGAGGTAAGCCCCTTAACGCCAGTCCGCTCTCTGCCCAAACCTGTCTCTTGATTTATATATTTTGCTTTTTCAATAACTGTTGTCTCAACAGTAGCATCCGGGTGACAGCAAAGTCCAGCAGATGTTTGAGCCTCAGAGTGGAAATCCCGTGACTGAAAGGATAGAAGAGAGCATCAGTCTGGGTTTGAAAAGTCCTCAGAGGACATTCAGAAATGGGGAGTCCCACCACTTCCAAGACTGGGATGGGACGCCTACTGGGCTCAGTCTTTGCACTGACAGTGTGGTTTATAGTGAACGCCTGCTTTCCTTCCGGGAGTCTGGGATGGAGTTCATGTGGTAGAGTGCATTCTTCTTGTAAAGCCCCAGTCCGAAGTCTACTGCTCCTTCCTGGTTGATGCTAGTTGTTAGGAATGTCACAGTAGCTCTGGGTGCTCGGGCTCACTCACGCAGTGGGAGCGGGCTCCTGAAGATTGGACCCTCGACCCTGGACTTTACCTCCGAGCCTGACCGCTTTGCTGATCTACTTCCAGTGCTTTGGCTTCACTAACCCCAAGTCCAAGAGGCAGAGTGCCCGAAGCCCTGCTAGTGAATCATTGAAACTGGGTGCGATCTTGGTGTTCCTACAGCACGGGTACTGCCACTGCCTTGAGAGAAGTTATAAATAGGAACTGACATCAAGCACATGTCTTTACAACTTCCAGGGCAGAGGAAGAGCTTAGTAACAATCATGATGATTCTCGGAACTGGAAAATTTGATACAAGCTTTAGTCAGGCCAGTGTCTTGCAGCAAAACCTATTCTCCCCACCCCCATCCCCAGGCTTCCGGAGGTAGTAAGGGGCATGCAGAGTAGTCATCGCGCCTCCAGTCCTGTGAGTGTGGAATAAGGCAGGGTTTGGGGAGGCTGCTGGGAGACTGAAGATGCTGGAGACATCTTGGGCATTCTCCCTAAAGGCGAGGAAAGTCATGGGGGGGCACTCAGGACACAGAGAGGATAAGCCGATGGTGTTAAATGTTTGTTAATTAAACGGGGAAACTTTTTAGGTCAAAATATTAAAAACTTAGGAGCTCTTTGAAAGTATCTACATAGTTCCTGGAAGGTGGTCGAGAGGCTGGAGCTTCCTGCAGGAGTCCCATGCTGTGGGGGCTTTTAGTGGAGGTGCACATGTGATGCTTAAAGAATTCGCCAGGGGTCGCTGTGGAGCTCACGAGGTGCCTGCCAGCAGCTCTCATTCCTGGTGCCGCCACCAGCACAGCTTCTCAGTTAAAAGGGTTAGGAAAATTATGGAATCTCTGTGACTCTGGCTAAACTGCTAATTTGCTAGCTGGAGAGAAGTTCTGCTTCTCCTATGTGATAAATTGGGATAAAATACAACATAAACTGAATTTTTACCTCCAGTGCTTGACTGGGGAACTCGCGCTTCTGAGGATCAGTCCTGTATCTGGGCAAAATTCTGAGTCTTTCT
This sequence comes from Cryptotis parvus, assembly GCA_021461705.1. Lineage (NCBI taxonomy): Eukaryota > Metazoa > Chordata > Mammalia > Eulipotyphla > Soricidae > Cryptotis > Cryptotis parvus. Next base: position 29,397 of record JAJIBD010006889.1, on the reverse strand, counting down.
GAGTGATCCGAGAATGAAGCCCAGAACTTACTCTTCTCTGCCAAATCCCCAGAGATCCCGCCAGATCCCAGAGCAGTTTTCCCAGCCATCAGCTCCTGCTATTTGTGTGTGTAGCACGCATATATGTGTGTGTGTGTGTGTGTGTGTGTGTGTGTGTGCATCAACACACTTTTAGCACAGGAAACAAACCACAGATATGCCAGAACATTCTTGACAGTCTGTACATTTTGTTTCACAAGTCCTCCATGGAAAACAATGAGTGAGCCTTGAGATTACAAATCTTTTGCTAACAATTTAGGAGATGTTCAGCTTTGGACTTCCTGATGCCCGGAAGGAAATGACAGTTGGAAGTGTGGTGAGCAGGTGTCCCCCTCGGCAGCATGATATCTTCTGCTTACTAAAATAAAAAAACCCTGCATCAACACTCAATCGTGGAAGTGAGTTCTAACCACAAAAGTCAGCCTTTCCCACCCAGGCTGCTCTTTACAAAGTCAGATCTGCTTCCTCCTAGGAAGCTTTTAGAACTGGCTTTGGAGGCTTGTGCTGGCAGCGAGCTCCAGAGCTGTCATGGATGAACCCGAGCCACGAACGGTCTGCCTGTGCCTCCTCAGTGTTCTTCTAGCACAGACATTGCAACCAGCAAGATGCCAGGACAGTGCCGATAAATAAAGGTGCCCAGACAGTACCAGTATTCTGTGTCAACAAGAGCTCAGGGTTTGGTGGTACCCAGTGTGCAGACCCTGGAGGGAAAATGTGGAGGCACTTGGTGTTGACTAGCTAACATGCAAGTGGGCTTCTGCATTTCATGGCTGCCTCAAACTGAACACTGCTTGGCGGGTCCCCCAAACAAATAACAACAACAATTAATACTGGATCATTCAAGGGAGAGGATGGGAAGGAGCTAGAGTGGATCAGGGAAGGCTTCTCGGAGGAGGTGATTTTGAGCCTACATTGATATTTTTTCTTCTCTATTGATCAATAAAAATATCTGTTGCTCACACCGGCCTGTCTCCATCTCAGGTATTCTCCTTGGGGTGTGCGGCTGGCGGGGCGGGCGCCTGGGGCCGTGGTAGAGTCCCAGGTCTCGGCAGAAGGTGGAACTACAACCCCCAGAAGTCCGAGCGGAAGCGGGAAGTAAACGGACATTTTGAACTCTCACACCACACCGGCCTGTCTCCACCTCCAGGTATTCTCCCTGGGGTGTGCGGCTGGTCAGGGGGCTGCCGTTCATGCGGCCACTTATTAATACAAAAACTAGGAAATTCAACACCAAGGGAAGGTAATAGCCTCAAGAAAGAAGAAACAGTACACTAGAGGAAACTATCCCTGAACACCACAACACCATGGGGAAACAACGCAGATCCCCAGCTCAAAGAACAGATGAAGGAATCGACCCTGAAGACTCAAAAAGAATACAGATGTGCATGATCTCTCTGACAATGAAATTAGAGAAGAAATTGGTAGGATGTTTAAGCAGCTCAACGAAAAAATGGAGCAGATGTCCAATAAAATACAGGAGAACATAAACGAAGCAGTTGAAAGGGCAGTCAATAAATTACGGGAGGAAATGAGAGAAGAAATGAGAACCATGCAAATAGAAATATCATCGCTTAAAAACTCAGTAGATGAAATGAAAAACAATAGGGGCTCTCAACAGTAGGATGACAGCAGTGGAAGAGAGAATCAGTGAGACTGAAGATGAGCTGCAGAAAGCACTCAGAGCAAATGAGACAGCGTCCCTGATTCTGGAATAGCGATGGAGGGCAGAACTCCGGATTCCTTCTCTCACTTGAGTGAGGCGTGATATTCCAAGCATAGCTTTTTGGATTCCTCTCTGGGAGACCCGAATAGCATTCTCATCCTGCTTTTGTAGGGCTCAGGTCATGAGGCGTATGTTAATGCAGGGAGAATGGTGAAGTCAAAGAGATGTGCCCAGGATGTGAAATATACAGATATAATAGTATGAGACTAACACCAAAGACCAGAGAACAGTAGAAACAAGGCCCAGTAGGACTTTAGTCCATGGTGGGAAACCTCAAGTGCTTGGGAGAGAGGAAAAGTTGGGATAGAGAAGGGACCACCATGACAGTGATAGCTGGAAGGGAGATGGGTGCTGACAGTGGGAAAAGAACCAGACATGATGGCCTCTAATATGCAAACCATAATGTGTGTGTGAGGGGGACAGAGAGAGGGAGAGAGAGAGAGAGAGAGAGAGAGAGAGAGAGAGAGAGAGAGAGAGAGAGAGTGCCTGCTATAGAGACAAACTGGGGGTGGGAGGGAAACTGGGGACACTGGTGGTGGGAAATGTGCACTGGTGATGGGATGGGTGATGAAACATTGTATGACTGTATCCCAATTATGAAAGCCTTATAACTGTGTATCTCATGGTGATTCAATAAAAACAATCATTTAAAATTAAAAAAAAATCACTCCCCAAATGTTGCAGGACTCCTCTAAGAGCCCCTTTCTCTACCCTGTGGAGGTATTTCCTGGAGGGTCTTGGCTCAAAACATTAGCATATAAAAAAGACATTGGGTGAGGTGCTGGAAGAAATCACCTGAGGGCATTTGACCCTGACAGGAGAAGTTTACATTTGGCTTGCAGCTCCTCCCAGCTCTGCTGGGAGGCTTTGAATTTTCATCTCTAGATAGCCCTCTGGGCTGGGCTGGGGAGTTTGGGCGGATTTCGAGCTATAAAATAAGCTGCAAGAAAGAACCTTGCTCTCTTTTTTTCCCCCCCTTTTTACCTTTTCGGTTTCCCTTGGTGTATGCTTCTCCATCCTCTTCATTCTCTGTTGGGCCTCAACACGTGGTGGCAGCCATCTTAGTCTGCACCTGGCTGGGGCCTAGCTGGGAACGCAGAGTCCGGAGGCTTTCCCTGCTCTTGGATTGTATATTGGAACCTGTAATAGTAAAACCCTTTTAAAACTGCATCGGATTCCTGAGTTTTCATCCATTCCTCGCCGGCTTCAGAGGTAAAAGGGAACTCGCTTCCCGACACTGTCGAGGACCCCGGCAGAGCTCCCCGACACCCAAGGTGTGAGCAGTGGGGTTCCCACGGCTGTTTCTGCAGGCTGGAGTCGAGTCTTCATTATTTCTTCAGTCCGTGTGCCCCTGGACTATTTCCCAGACACAGACATTAGAAATACCCCAAACAATCAAATCCACAGTCCCAACGGGATGACCATGGGCCCTCCTGTTCTTGGTACTTCTCTCCCCTGCCTGCTTGTTCTCCCTTCACCAAAGCAAGACAAAATCGTTCACTTCCACTTCTCTGTGGGTGACACTGCTCATGGTGAAATGGCTGCAAGGGAGCCAGAAGTCCTGGAGGGCTGCGAGGAAGTAGTTCCTGGTTTGGGGCGCATTTCTCACCCCCAAATCCTTCATATCAGCCCAGTCACTCTTCCCACCCACGTGCCATTTCCCGAACTGTGATCAAGGTCAAGGGTTTGCTTTGGTCAGATGGCAACAGTCTTCTTCCTGCTTTGTATCCAACACAAGAGAGATCATTGGGTGTTTCTCTCTCCCTGACCTGTTTTTTCTTAACGTGACCCTCTCCACTTTCACCTGTGTTGTAGCAAAAGACGTGTCATTTCATATTTTTTCTTTTTGTTGCGGGGTGAGACATACACAACAATAGCTCAGGGCTATTCCTAGCTCTGTGCTCAGGAGTGACCCAGGGTGGAGTTCAGGGACCACATCGGGTGCTGGGAATTTGAGGCCAGCTTTGCATAGGCAAGACGAGCGCCTTACCCTGGTTCTATGATTCGAGCCCACTTCTCTAGGTAGAAGTCATCTGAGTAGCTCAGTGGCTGAAAATATCACTGTCTGTATTGCTCTGCTTGTTTCCCTGTCTAGCTGTCAAGCAGAATGCTGCAGTCAACCAAAATGTGCTTGGATCTTTTGACACCCATGCTTCTGTGTTCTGAGACAGATAGCCCAGGCAGGGGTTGCGCTGCTGATTCTTCTAATGCCGTCCTATGTTTTAGCTGCTTTCCAAATACCCAAGACCTGTCATGGCATACTGGATCCTTACTAACAGGTCCTGCCCACCTCCTCTGTTGCTCTTTTGGAAATGTCCTTGCCACCCCATCGTCCAGAAGCCAAAGCACTCTGTCCCCTCATGTCCTCTCAACCCATGGAAGCCTCTTCAGAGATCACAGCCTTTAGCCCTGACTTCTAAACTCCATTGCTTCTTGTTGTTTTCTGGGTCTGCTTTTCTTCTCTGTGCACTGACTCTTTCCAGGGTAGAAACTTTTCTTTACTGATCTTCATATCCTGACACATTGCTGGTCTGGGGCAAACCAAAGAGAGTTTTTTAGAGAGGACTGCTCAGAGCAACAATTGTTTTCTAAATATTTGATGTGCTTTTTCACAAGGGGGTCTCTGTTCATCCTGATAACAGGTTCCTCATAGCACCTTGGCCATTTCCTGACTAGTAGAATAAAAGCAACGTTAATCTGCGTTACATAGCAGTTAGAGTGTAAGGACAAATATTCCAAAGACCAGGTAGAAGGGCAAAAGGGAGCTGGCACAGGGAGTCAGAGTCACCCCTTGCCCAGCACTCTGAAGCAGCTGGGGGTCTTGGAGGAGACTTCAGGGGTGTAGGTCTCTCTTTTTTGCTTGATTCTAAAAGCAGGCGATGGAGAAATCATGGATTTTTCTAACCTTTAACTCTAAAATGCATCTTGTTCCAAATGATTCCACATAACAAGGGCTTACACATCGCACGCATTTCCTTTGTTGATGTTAGCAGTCAACAGGGCCTGGAGAAACGGTGTTTCATTGAAAGCCGGGTGCACTTTAGCTGGCTTCTGGCCATAGGTGTGCAAACACATTAAGGCATCTCTTCTAACGCTACTGTCTCTTTAAGAGATTTCGGTTGCTCTTATACTGGATGATCATTGAACCGTAGGAGGGTCAATAAACGAATAAAAAGTCCCTGGATAGTGATTTGAGCACAAGGAACTTGATCTCAGTTCAGTGTCTGTGTCCATATGCTGCTCGCAATCCAAGCTGACCGGCTCTCAGGATGACTTCCGGAAGGATCATCAAGCTGGTGGTCTTTGAGCTGCTGGAGTTTGTTGCCTTCACTGTTCCCACCCTTGTAATTGTGGAGAAGTTCGCCACATCCTACCAGGGGTGCAGAACAAGTCTGAGAAGACACATTACTGGCTTATTGTTTCCTGCTCCATTGCTTATGTGGCTTCCACAATGCTGCTGATCTGGGTTCCCGTCAAAGTCCTCCTGTATAAGAAACGTCACCTGTACAAAAGGATTAAAGGATGGTAAGTACAAATGCTGCGTGGGGCTCGGTCAGGCAGACTATAAGCCATATCTTTTAATGTGGAAGGATGTTTGTCTAGGATAGGCTCCACAGTTTGAGATGAATGGGGAGTAGTAATCCCCCTTTCTATGAAGATATGAATAATAATAGTATGGCATCTTGTAAATTTGTTGTTTGTTTTGGGGCCACACCTGGTGATGCTCAGGGGCTAGTCCTGGCTCTGCACTCAGGAATTACTCCTGGAAGTGCTCAGGAGACCATATCGGATGCTGGAGATTGAACCTGGGTCAGCTTTATACAAGGCATGCAACTTATCTGCTGTTTTATCTCTTTGGTCCACTTTTGTAATTAAAGCGAATTCTTTTATTTATTTATTTGTTTGTTTTTATTTGCTTGTTTGTTTTTAGTAAATCACTATGTGATACAATTATAAAGCTGTTCATGTATGGGTTTTAGTCATACAGTGTTCAACACCCGTCCCTTCACCAGTGTACATTTCCTACCACCAAAGGTCCCCATTTTCTCCCCCTCTCCCAAGCCTTTTCTATTGCGAACACTTTTGTGTCATTGTTTTTACTTCCTTATAATGAATGACAAATATTGGGAGTTAAGGTGGGAGTGAGCAGAGCTCATGATACCCTACAGCAAATGTTGGACCTAATTTCTCTGTGTGTCTAATTTGCGTAGGTTTTATTCTTAAGATGCACAGTCATAATTGTGAGATTTTAGACTTTGCCTCTTGTGTAATATTTAGTATTGTCTATTTTTACTTTTATTTTATTTATTTAAAAATTTTTCTTTTATTATAGCACCCGGAGATGTACAATTACAAAGATGTTCATGTTTGGGTTTCAGTTATACAGTGATCCAGCACCCATCCCTCTATCAGTGCCCGATTCCCACCACCAGTGTCCCCTGATTCCCTCCCCCCCTCTCCGCCTGCCTCTATGGCAGGAACCTTGGCCCCCCTCTCTTTCTGTCTCTCTCTCCCTGATTCTCTCTTTCTTCTTTCTCCTTCACATTGTGGCTTGCAATACATAAATTTAGAGTTATCATGTATATCCATTTGCCTATGTTCAATGCTCAGTTCTAGGATGGTATTATCATTTCCAATGATTATTAGCACACCATTCCCTTCCCTGTCTTACCTAACTTCTGACTCCCAGACACTTGAGGTAGATTCCACCAGTGACAATTCCTCCTGATCCATCTTTTGCCTGGCCTTGGATATTGGTATCATGCTATTTTTTTATATCCCACAAATATGGAATAGAGTTGAGTATCCTGACACACATCCTCTAATACATGATCATGTAATCTTTGATAAAGGAGCAAAAAGTATGAAATGGAGCAAGTAAAACCTCTTCAACAAGTTGTACTGGGAAAACTGGGCAGCTACGTGCAAAAAAAAAATGAATTTGGAACTCTGTCTAACACCTTGCACAAAAGTCAGATCAAAATAGATCAAAGATCTCAATATCAGACCTGCATTCATAAAGTATGTCAATGAAAATATAGGGAAAAACCCTCCAAGATATGTCTGTTTTTAAATGTTTGCATTGCATCATTTTGCAGTCTAAGGAATCTTTTGCTCATTAACCAATGGGGATTTTTGTAATTTGTTTCCATTAATTAGGTTTTAAAAAATACTATGTTTGGAGCTGGAGTGATAGTACATTGGGGAGGGTGTTTTCTGCTTTGCACATGGCCAACCTAAGTTCAATTCCTGGCATATGGTTCCTTGAGCATTGCAAGGAGTAATTTCCGAGTGCAGAGCTGGGAGTAACCCCAGACTTATAAATCATGCAAATTTATAAATTCACACAAATTCATGTAAATTCATAAATTTATGCAAAATCACGTAAATTTACAAATCCACACAAATTTATGCGAATTAATGAATTTACATGAATTTATGTAAATTTATAAATTTGCATACGTATCTAAATTTATGTAATGGATCACACCATTATTGGGTGTGACCCAAAAACAAAGAAAAAAACACTGTTATTAAATTCTCTTAGCTCAGTGGAAAGGGAAATATATTTCAATAACAGAGCAGCACTATTTTAAGTACAGAAAGATTTAGTGTTCATTTACCTCATAGTTTAGCAAGAGACTATATTGAGTCTTGCAAAGGTAATAAGACTAAATAACTGTGACATTAATGTAATTTTCCCTTTAGATCTTCAGATCTGGTATTTGCTCCTCTAGGATTTCTGTGCTAACTTTTCTTTCAACCTGATCTCTATCATTATTACCACTATTATTATTATTATTATTATTATTATTATTATTATTATTTGGTTCAATGGTGCTCAGAGGTGACTCCATACTCAGTGCTTACGGGGTCACCCCTTGACAAGCACAGTTCGCACTACAGTGTTTTGAGCCATCTCCCAGGACACCTAATGAACTTTATTAGTTTGTTTATTTTGAGAGCTTGCTAAGGGGTGTTCAAGATGCCTTGGAGTCCCACCGGATTTCTTAGTCCACTGGGCTGGCAACTCTGTGCAAGCACCTGCGGTTACCATGCTGCAATACTGGGAGTACTGGGATACCACAGTCATCTGAGGCCTCCAGGACTACCTGTCAGTGCTCAGGAGCCTCCACGGCCGTACCTTGCAATGCTCAGGGGCACCATGTGGTGTGAGGAATTGAACCTGTGTCAGGTTTATGCTAGCCACTGTTTTCCTGGTGCCCTGCTGTTGAACTTAAAAAGTCAACCAAGAGGCTGAGGAGATGACTCAAAGGATTGGACTGCTTTCTTTGCATGTGGGACCCTAACTTTATCCACAGCAGAGCAGGTCAGCTGTATGGTGTGATTTTCTCTAAACCCCCCCACTCCCTCCCCCTCCCCCAAATAAAGCTAAACGACATCTTTAAAGCAAGGACCTGGAACTTTCAATGCAAGCAAAGGCACAGAAACAAGAAAGTCAACAGTAGTGGTCGAAATCCTAGAGGGAAGGGGTGCAGGTGGGGAGTATGGGCCTGCACCCACACTCTGTGGTGGCTCACTCTAGACAGATCCCAGAGAACCTTGCCAAGACGAGCTCTCACTGGGTCCCTAGAAATGAACCATTAGGTGGGAATTGCTTTAATCAGTGAGGCCAGTGTCAGGCTTTCCAAAGTGGGACCCTCTCTACCCAGCTATGAGGTGCCTTGATTGTCTGAGACCCATGACTAGACATCTGGAAGGAAATGGGGCAAAGGAGCACAGGGATAAATCGCCCAGCCCAGGAAGGCTCACTTTGATTTTCTTTCTGGCATTGGCTCAGATCGCTGGCCCCAAGATTCAGGCAGTAGACCTACCCAAATCACTGATGTATGAATAAGCTATTTCTGTTTCTCTGATCATCATTTATGTGCTCTAAGATTTACATATTGCCGTCTCACTTCATTCACTACCACCTGGTACAGGAGATACTTTCATGAACGTATTATTATAACCCCAAGAGAAAATTGAGATGAAGGTTAAGCAACTTTTCACATTCACTGGTAAGTGGAAGGGCCAGACTCTGGAGTTAGGTTCATTCAGTACTAAAGATATGACTTGAACTGTAGGTTCATTCCCTGCAGTCATGGAAACGTCTGACAGGTCCCAAAAGTGCCTTTTGGAAAGAGGGGACATCAATCTCTTGGGACACTTGGAGACAACAAACGAGGACTTTTCCATTTCATCTCCTTTTGTACACCTGGCCCCGCCTCTTCCCCTTGTGCTACAGTTTCATGGCCCATGCCCACAATTCCAGCATTTAAAACTGGCTTTTAGGAAATGCTCTTCTATGCTTTCATTTTTATGCCTGGGTGTGGTCAGTCTCAAGAGGGCTACATCATTGCAGATAGATGGCAGTTTATCAAGGTTTTCAGCGAAACTGCGAGCCTCTTTCGATATCACCTCAGTTATGAGGACTGTCATATGTTATCTCTTCTTGGCAGAGAAGATAATGTTGCTGAGCATGATTCAAGGCTAGTATTGTGTACTCTGGAACAACAGGGAGGCAGGTGCTAGAAGGAGAAATGGAAACTTAAAGAAGTAATGAACCTGGCCTATCACATTACCTGGTCATGTGATAGGCTGATAGACTGAGGAGGTGAGCTTGGTGAGCTCAGGGCTCTCTGAGTTCTCTGCCCTCCATTTCCTGTAACTTTTCCTTTATTATTTCTGACTTTAAATGCTGAGTGTTTCATGAGACAAAGGAGCTCTTTTAGAGGCATTAGGATATGTTTTTGCCAAAGATAGGTACATGGATATTAAATATGGTTTTCTAGGATGTAGATTTGGAACTTAATGTATGTGGTCAGCTAGATTGTGTCTGATATATCTTGATCACTCTATGAAGATGTAGAAGTAATAGTTATTATAGAAATAGGAATTCAACATTATTTTGAAGATGCCTTATATAAATAGGCATCTTTTATGTGAATCTTCATAGGTCTTTAGTACTCACAGATACCTTGAACCACCTGAGAAGGTCCCACATGTTCACCGTGGTCTCTAAGACACTGGTTCTGGGAAGAAGGAGGATTATTCTTTTAGGAAAGGTATGTTCAGCCGCAGTTCAAGTCCCATCTTTAGTACTGAGCATGAGACCTCGTATAAATTCTTTACATTCTGTGAACTTCAACTATATCATGAACAAAACAGGAATAACCTTGTTCTTCACCTGGGAATTGTGTTATGAAGCTAAAAATGGGCCAGATAGATAGTTCGGAGGTTAAGGTGCTTGCCTTGCACACATCTGAGCATGATTTGATCCCCAGCATTGCATATCATCCCTTGAACACTGCCAAGAGTCAGCCCTGAGGACTGCTGAGTGTGGCCTATTCTCCTTATTCATGCCAATGAAATTAGTGCTGCTTTCTTTGGACTGAATTTAATATTTCCACCTAAAGCATGATCAAAGCATCATCAGCATGACTGAGGAACAGCAGAAGGAGAGAAAATTCTGTGCTGTAAGCAAAATCTTTCAAGTTGACAGAAGCTTTGGGGATTGCGTTCACCCAGGGTGGGTGGAGGTATAGCACCTGGTGTCAGATAGTGTTTTTGCCTTTCCAAGGTCCTTTCATATTTGACCTCACCTCTCTGTTGGGCAGATACAGTCCTTTTCCTATATGAGGTGGCATGACCGTACAGAGCTAAGGAGGGCCTTGATTTGGAGTGCGGTGCTACCTCACCCACTGCTCTTTGCCCTGTGAAACATTTCCTCATTCTTAGAGTGTGAGTCTCCCATCCCATCTGAGGCAGGCCTTCCAGGATCCCTCGGGGCCTGGGAGAAATGAGGACAAGTTGCTAACACACACACACACGCACACATACACATTCACACATGCACACACACACACATACCCCACACACAACCCCCACCTCCCACAAACACACCACACACCACACACACACACACATACACACACACACACACACTCCCCCCCTTGTCTGTCACCCTCACGAAGAGAGAAATGCTTTCCCCAGGCAATCAGGGGAGGTGTGGAACTAGCCATCAGTGAGATCTGAAATAAGAGTGGGGTACTTGATGGTAGGGGTGTGTATGTGGGAGAGTTGGCAGGGCAGGAAGATTGTGGAGGTTCCTTGCCTGCCGTGGCACCTAGCATCACAGGTCAAGGATTCTCCTGGGTCTCCAAGAGTACAATTCCTTTCAAGGTTGTGGCATCAGGAATCTCAGCATTTTTTTAAAATTAATACTTTATTATACCACCGTGAGATATACAATTACAACGTTGTTCATGTTTGGAGGTTTCGGTCACATAGTGATCCAGCACCCGCCCTCCACCATTGCCCATATCCCACCACCAATGTCCCCAATTCCCTCCCCCCCCTCCCATAGCCTGCCTAAATGGCAGGTTCTTTATCTCTTTTCTTTCTCCCTCTTTCTCCCTTCATTCTCCTACACATTGTGGGTTGCACTACGATACACTTGGAAGCCATCATGTGCATTTTTTTGCCTGTATTTAATGCTCAGTTCTATGTTGGTATCAGCCCTTTTGACATTTATTCACACATGTTCCCTTCTCTGTCTTACCTAACCTCCTGACTCCCTCACGTTTGCGGTAATTTCCACTTTTGGTAAGATCACCTGATATATTTATGTCATGTAAATAAATGCAGTCATTCTATGTCTCTCTCTTTCCTTCTGACTAATTTCACTCAACATGATTCTTTCCATGCCCATCCATTTATAGGCATTGAAATTCTCATAACTTCATTTTTCCTGACAGCTGCATAGTATTCCATTGTGTAGATGTACCACAGTTTCTTTATCCAGTCATCAGTTCTCAGGCATACTGGTTGTTTCCAGGTTCTGGCTATTGTGAATAGTGCTGCTATGAAAATAAAAAGTGCGGATTGTGTTTCTGCTGTGTGTTTTTGGCTTCCCAGGGTATATTCCCAGGAGTGGTATGGCTGGGTCAAAAGGGAGCTCAATTTCTAGTCTTTGGAGGAATGACCATATTGTTTTCCAGAAAGGTTGTACAAGTCGACATTCCCACCAACAATGTATGAGAGTCCCCATTTCCCCACATCCACGCCAGCACTTGTTACTTTTACCCTTTTGGATATGGGCCAGTCTCTGTGGTGTGAGGTGATATCTCATTGTTGTTTTGATTTGCATCTCTCTGATGATTAGTGATGATGAGCATTTTTTCATGTGCCTTTTGGCCATTCGTATTTCTTCCTTGTCAAAGTTTCTGTTCATCTCTTCTCCCCCATTTTTTATGGGGTTGGCTGTTTTCTTCTTATCTAGCTGTACCAGTGCCTGATATATCCTGGATATTAACCCCTTATCAGATGGGTATTGGGTGAATATTCTTTCCCATTCTGTGGACTGCCTTTGTATCTTAGTCACTGTTTCTTTTGAGGTGCAGAAGCTCTTCAGTTTCATGTAGTCCCATATGTTTATGTTTTCTTCTAGTTGCTTTGTTAATGGTGTTTCACCTTTGAAGATGTCTTTAGCTTCAATGTCGTGGAGGGTTTTTCCTATATTTTCTTCAATGTACTTTTATGGATTCAGGTCTGATATTGAGATCTTTAATCCATTTTGATCTGATTTTTGTGCAAGGTGTTAGACACAGGTCCAAATTTATTTTTTTTACATGTAGCTGTCCAGTTTTCCCAGCACCACTTGTTGAAGAGGCTTTCCTTACTCCAGTTTGGACTCTTTGCACCTTTATCAAAGATTAACTGATCATGTCTTTGAGGGTGGGTGTCAGGATACTCAACTCTATTCCATAGATCCACAGGTCTGTTTTTATTCCAGTACCACGCTGTTTTTATTACTGCTGCTTTGTAGCACAGTTTGAGGTTAGGAAAGGTGATGCCTCCCATCTTCTTTTTCCCAAGGATTGCTTTAGCTCTCCGTGGGGGGTTTATTATTCCATACGAATTTCAGGAGTGTTTGGTCAATTTCTTTAAAGAATGTCATGGGTATCCTTATAGGAACCGCATTGAATCTGTACAAAGCTCTAGGGAGTATTACCATCTTGACAATGTTAATTCTCCCCATCCATGAGCAGGGAATGTGTTTCCATTTCCTCATGTCCTCTTTTATTTCTTGAAGCAGTGTCTTGTAGTTCTCTTTGTATAGGTCCTTTACACACTTGGTTAAGCTGATTCCTAGGTATTTGATTTTCTGTGGTACAATTGTGAATGGAATTGATTTCTTAATATCCCTTTTCTTCTCTTTCATTATTTGTGTATAGGAAAGCCACCGACTTTTGGGTATTGATTTTGTACCCTGCCACTCTACTATACCTATCTATTGTTTCTAAGAGTTTTTGGGGCCGAGAGTTTAGGGTTCTCTAAGTATAATATCATGTCATCTGCAAATAATGATAGCTTGATTTCTTCCTTGTCTATCTGGATGCCCTTAATGTCCTTTTCTTCTCTGATTGCTATGGCGAGTACTTCCAGTACTATATTGAGTAAAAGAGGTGAGAGAGGGCAACCTTGTCTTGTTCCTGATCTTAAGGGGAAGGCTTTCAATTTTTCCCCATTGAGAATGATACTCACTGTGGGCTTTTGGTAGATGGCTTTGACCATCTTGAGGAAGCTTCCTTCAATTCCCATTTTCTGGAGGGTTTTAATCATGAATGGGTGCTGGATCTTGTCAAATGCTTTTTCTGCATCTATTGATAGGATCATATGGTTTTTATTTTTTCTCTTATTGATATGATGTATTATGTTGATTGATTTGCGAATGTTGAACCATCCTTGCATTCCCGGATGAATCCTACTTGGTCATGATGTATGATCTTTTTGATGAGTCTTTGGATTCTGTTTGCTAGTATTTTGTTGAAGATCTTAGCATCTTTGTTCATCAAGGAGATTGGTCTGTAATTTTCCTTCTTTGTGTTGTCTCTCCCTGCTTTGGGTATCAGGGTGATGTGCGCCTCGTAGAAGCTGTTTGGGAGTGTTTCTGTTTCTTCTATTACCTGGAAGAGCTTGAACAGGACTGGCAGTAGGTCCTCCTTAAAGGTTTGGTAGAATTTGCTAGTGAACCCATCTGGACCTTGGCTTTTGTGTTTGGGCAGACTTTTAATTACTGTTTCAATTTCCTCGATGGCGATAGGCTTATTCAGGTATTGGAGGTCTTCTTGTTTCAATTGTGGGAGGTTATAGGACTTCAGGAATTTATCCATTTCTTCTAGGTTCTCATGTTTCGTGGCATACAGGTTCTCAAAGTAATCTTTGATGATCTTTTGGATTTCTGTCTTTTCTGTTGTGAAGTCACCATTTTCATTTCTGATTCTGTTTATTTGGGTTCTCTCTTTCCCTGTCCTTACAAGTCTTGCCTGTGGCTTGTCGATCTTGTTTAATTTTTTCAAAGAACCAGCTCTTGGTTTCATTAATCTTTCGGATTGTTTTTTTTTGGTTTCCAGCTCATTGATTTCCTCCCTAAGTTTTATTATTTCCTTCCTTCTGCCCGGGTTGGGCTTCTTTTGTTGGTCTTTTTCTAATATTTTCAGCTGTAAGGTCAGGTTATTTATGTGGGCCCTTTCTTGTTTCCTGGTGAATGCTTGCAGAGCTATGAACTTTCCTCTTAACACAGCTTTTGCTGTGTCCCAAAAGTTCTGATAGTTGGTGTCTTCATTGTCATTTGTTTCTAGGAATCTTTGGATTTCCTGTTTGATTTCTTCTATGACCCATTTGTTGTTCAGCAGTGAGCTGTTCAGTTTCCAGGTGTTTGGTTTGACTCCCTGCTTCTGTGTATGCTTAACTACTATTTTCAGTGCATCATGATCTGAAAATATAGTCGACACAATTTCAATCTTTTTTATTTTGTTGAGGTATGCTTTGTGGCTCAGTATGTGGTCTATCTTGGAGAATGTTCCATATGCACTGGAAAAAATGTGTATTCAGCTTTTTTGGGATGAAAAGCCCTGTATATATCAACCAGCTCTCTTTCTTCCATTTCTTCCTTCATGTCCAGTATTTCCCTGGTGAGTTTCAGTTTCGTCGATCTATCCATAGTCGATAAGGCAGTGTTGAAGTCTCTGACTATTATTGTCCTACTGTTAATGTCTTCTTTGAGGTCTCTTAATAGTCGTTTTAAGTATTTTGCTGGCCCCTCATTTGGCGCATATATGTTTAGTAGTGTGATTTCTTCCTGGTATACATACCCCTTAATTATTAAGAAATGGTCTTCATTGTCCCTTTTAACCTTTTCCAGCCTGAAGTCTATATTGTCAGACACGAAGTATGGTCACACCCACCTTTTTGGAGGAGCTGTTTGCGTGGAGAATGGTCTTCCAGCCTTTGACTTTGAGTCTGTGTTTGCTCTGATTATTCAGATGTGTTTCTTGTAGGCAGCAGAATGTTGAATTCAGTTTTTTAATCCATTTTGCCACCCTGTGTCTCTTAGTTGGTGCATTTAGACAGTTGACGTTGAGAGATATTATTGTCATTGGATTTTGTGCCATCTTCCTGTTTAAATTTGTTGTGGTTTTGGGTTGTCTTATTTTACAATAGACCCTTCAATCCTTCTTTTAAATGTTGGTTTTGAGTCTATGAATTTCCTGAGTTTTTGTTTATCCATGAAGTTGTGTATCTTTCCTTCACATCTGAAAGTAAGTCTAGCTGGGTAAAGAATTCTTGGTGAAGCTTGCAGTTCAGAGTCTTTTCACAATATCCCACCATTGTTTTCGGGCTTGGAGTGTTTCATCTGAGAAGTCTGCTGTAAATCTCAGGGAGGCTCCTTTGTATGTGATTTTCCTTCTTTGATCTTGCTGCTTTCAGTATTCTATCTCTGTCTAACGTTTTTGTGATTTTAATAAGGTTGTGTCTTGGAGTATTCTTATTGGGGTTTCTTTTAGCTGGTATCCTACGGGCCTCCTGTATCTGGGAGCATGCTTTTTTTCAGTTCAGGGAACTTCTCAGCGATGATGGCTTTGACAGTTTCTTCTTCATCAGGGTTTTCTTCTTGCCCTTCTGGGACCCCAGTGATGCGTATGTTGTTCCTTTTTGGCTTCATCCCGATTTTCTCTGGTAGTCTGTTCGTTGACTGTGAGTCTTTTCTCCATCTTCTGGTGTTGTGTACAGAATCTCTGAACCTTGTCTTCGAGATCACTAATTCTTTCTTCAGTAGCTGTTACTCTGCTTTGGAGGCCTTCTCCAGTGTTTTTCAGTTCACTTAGCTCATTTTTATAGCGGTCATTTCTGCCTGTACTTTGTTCTGAAATTTACTCAATTCTGCTCTCATGTCCTCTTTTATTTTATTGACTTTGTATTCCAATGTTTCTTTGAGTTCCTTTTGGAATCTTTAACAGTTCCTTCCGAAATTCCTTTTCAGAGAGGTTATATAGCTCATCGTTATTGCTTGACTCATCTGTATTAGTGACTTCAATCATAGAGCTTGAAGGAATTCTGCGTTGCTTTACCATAATGACTATCGTAGGTTGAAAATGTGTGTTTGGGGTGTCTAGTAAATAGAGTTAGTAGGTGCCTGAATTACTTTGAAGTTAGGGATGTATAGCAAAGAATGTAGGGGCAAATGCTCAGTAGCATCTCAGGTAGATAGATATTACTTCGCTCGGACGCCGCTAGCACGTCCGCCCGGTTTTGAATTTTGGAGTTTCGCTGGGTGGTTCTGGAGTCAGGGAGTCAGGGTGGAGGTAGTCCAGTGGAAGATCCAAAAAAGCTGGGTGTGGCTTGGTCCCCTTCGCAAAGCCTCAGACCTTTATGCTGGAAGGGGGTGCCTCTGGGGCTGCCCACCACGGGAATGCACCTGGTGGGAAGACTAGGGAGCTGCTGGGAATCCAGGCATCCCAGCATTTGGGATGATGATTCATCTGGGTTAAAGCCTGAGTGTCTTCAACAAGATTTTGCTACTGATGTGTTATATGGAGTGATAGTAACGGTCGAGGCAGTAGTGGTTGCCACAATAAATGAAAAGCAAATATTAGCTGAATTGTCAAGTATCAGAATCAAGTGGTTGCCCACTGGGCTTTTTGTTGATGCTCTTTTTCAGGACACCAAGCATGCCCATTGGGCAGAGCGAGGACACAGAGGCACAAAGGTCAAAAGAGCACACAATCAATGAGCAAAACAGACCCAGCTCTCTGTGCCCCAGCACACGAGTACCACCATGTCCTGTGGGACTTCCGGGCTGTGTATCAGGAAAAGGCTCCTCTTAGCAGCTTTTTGCAGGGTGTGCTCATGAACCAAGCACAGCATTCCTGTCTCCCTCCCTCATGCCTCCCACCTCCTCACGAAGTTTCCTGCACTGGACCTGTGCCTCCTGCCCACCTAGCAGGAAACCAGTGCTGACAGCTGGGCTTTCGCCTTTCTCCCCAGCACATGCTGTTCCATTACCCTTCCCCCAGTTATGCACTTTCTCGGTCACCCATACGGGTGTTTGGGATGTGACTCTCCACATTTTATATATGCAGGTTCAGTATCGGTAACTTGTCCCTTTTTTTTCAATCAGAGAAACAGGACAATTGTTTTACTACCCAGTGCTGAGGTACAGATAGCCTTCAGCCTTGAGGTCCTTGCTGTTGCTTCTGTCCCTACCATCCCCATTCCCCAATCCTGTGGACAGAGTAACAAGCATCTGGGGCCACACCGTGATGCTCAAGAACTATTCCTCCTAGCTCTGTGCTCAGACTCACTTCCAGCTGTATATGAGGGACCATATGGTCCAGAGGATGGAATTCTGGCCTCCCTGCCTGCAAGGTGTGACCGCACCCTTTGAGTATTTCCTCTGACCTCATAAAGACCTTAGGGTCTTTATGCTGTTTCCTGCATGTCAGTTCCACCCACCCCCTTCAAAACCTGCTCTTCCCTTGGCCCTGGGTGTCAGCGTTGGACCACAGGATCTTCAAGGCGGAAGGCACTTTTGCAGGCCGTTCGCTCTACTGTCTCACCCCAGTCTACCTTGATTATAAAGGAAACCCACAGCCATTTTTTTTTGTCTCCCCTTATGAAACCAGTTTTCTCACTTTCTTCAACATCAAGGAAAATCTGCCACCCTGTCTCTTCCTTTCCATCTTTCTTGAAGACCTCACTTCCTATGCTTACCCCTACAGGTGCCCCTGAACTTGACCCTGGTCAGGATCTCTTTGCCCTTTGCCCCTTGGTTCCCATCTTTACTGCTTCCCAAGAAGGCCCATTTGCTCTCATAATGTGACCTATGATGATTGTTTTCCAAACCTCCCGTGGGGTGGCCATAGCTAGAGTAAAACTTTTCTAATTTTGAAGAAAGGTTCTTTGCTCAATGACATCTTGACCCCAGAGGCCAGACTTCCAACGTGGGAACCTGATCGGTATCCTGTGTAATTTCACACCTCCTTGGTGTCCTACGGATGCAGCCATTAACTTCAGCCATTGATAATGATGTTCTTGGCTTTGATTGCAGCCATGTGCTTCATTTCTTATATGCAGTTGACAGAGACTTGCTCCCAGTGTAGTGTTTGCTCATAGTGTGCTTCAGGAATCTGGAAGCCAGACTGTGTGTCTGATCTGACAGTCTCCTAGAAACAGATCGAAGCAAAACCATGTATAATGCAATCATGTTATTTTATTCTGTATTGACCAGGGTTTTTTTCTCTACCAATGTTGCAACCAAAAGAAGTTGAACAAAATAATCTTATCTGAGGACCACTGTGCATGCACTCAGCAACCATTTAGATGAATGGGGTATATATTAAATATTTAATTTTTCCAACCTGAATTCAGTAGCTCACACTCTGGTTTGTTTGGGTGCTACATCTGTCTATGCTCAGGGGCTGTTTGTGATGTTAGGTAGCAAACCAAATTGGTTCCATGCAAGGTAAGTGTTTACCTATTGGACTATCTCTCAAGCTTCAGGGTCAGAATTTGTGTTGTACTCTTGGGAATCTGGAACTCACCCTGGCTAAGTTCAGGTCTTTCTTCTTGGGCTGAGCTCTCAATGGTGTCCTCCAGTTATTCATGACATAGAGATATACATTATGCTCTAATGATAGGCCCTCAACTCCCCTCTCCCGTGGGAAACAGTACCAGTCCACAAGTTCTTCCCAGCCCTTCTGTACTATGCTCACCCTCTTGAACTACCTCCAGTATGAATGCAGCTTAAAATAATTGACAGTTCTAAGCATGATTTCTGTTACTCATCAGATTTCTTTCCTATTCAGCAGAAACTGTAAAGCCTTGTAGTATTGAAAGGTAGGTGGTTGGGGGGTCACCATTGGCCAGCTTGCTCCCTCTGAGTGTCAGGGGTAGCAGCTGCTCCAGGCATTTCTCCTGGCTTGGGGGAACTCCTGGGCAACCCCTCACCTCTAGCTGCACCACCCACATCCTGCTTTCATCCTATACTGCGTATGTCTTCTCCAGTCCCTACTCCCTTTCTCATTGCCGCAGGGGTCAGATCTGGTGTGCTGGAACCACACTCAACTAGGCTGGATGGGGTGGGGATGCTGGGACTTGAACCTAGAGCCTTGCCTGCTGTCCAACTTAAGCTTTAGTTCCACCACTGCACCCCTCTGCCCCTATTCCCCACACACAAACCTTTTTAGAAATAAACATATATGTTGTTCAGAGTATACCTTATGATCTCACTTGAACTTGTTGCCTTTGAAAAGACAACTTTTCCAAACACAGTCCCATCCTGAGGGCCAGGAGCTGAGATCTCCACATGTCTCTGTGGGGCCACATGAGTTCTTAGCAGTTGACTCTTCTGCTGTCTCTCCTGTCCACCATCCATCCACTTTCCGTACACAGGCCAGGCCAACCTCTTAAATATTTTCATCACCCCAGAGCCAAGTAGAATTGTAGGTCTCTCTTAAGCGACACAGCCTAAATTGTGCCCAAACTTGTCTTCTAAATCATGGGAATGGCTTGGAGTGAAAACCGCTGGTGGGTGAGACTGGGGCTATGATCCATCTTATCCATCTGTTGATGTGTGCAACCAGGCAACACGGTATTTGCTGACAATACAGTGAGGGGGTGGCATCAGACTGATGTGCCCATTCAACCAGGAGCCACTGAGAAGGGAAAGGGAGTCCTGGACTCCAGCACTTCTGAAATCCAGCAGGGAACATTTCTGAAGGGCTGGAGAATCCAACACAGGGCTAGGATTGTCCTGGGTAGAGTGGAGGCTCCATCCCCCTGGTCCAAGTGGCTGCCTGTCCTCCCTCTGATTGGGGAACATCTGGGCCCTCCATGGACTGGCAGCTCCTTGGCCTCTGGAGTGTGTTGGTTCATTCTTCCCTTTTTTCTAAAAGGGTCATTCACACTGGAAGTCAGTAGATTTATCGACCTGTTTCCTGCCCCCTGACAGCTTCATTTAGTGCTTGCTCACCCGCCCCTCCTGTCCAGGGTCACAGTCTTTCTGCTCTGGTTGGTTGAATTCACAGAGCCACACCCTTACTCTTCTTGCTGGTACATGACTAGGTATTCCAATGAACATGTCAGATCCTTGGACCCACAAATACAGAACTTATGAAAGAGGAAATGCACATTCATGGACACAGTCCTGAAAGAGAAAACACACACACACACACACACACACTATATATATATAGTATATATATATATATATATATATATACTATATATGCATTATATATAATTTTAATATATTATTATATATTATATATTATATTTTATATATGTGGGAGTGGGGCCATGGGCAATACGTAAAGTCATGGTTTCGCTGACACCATTTGGGAAGATAATGGATAAAGTAGTGGATCAGAATCATCTATGTGGTTGGCTGATCTCAAGAGAAGTCTGTGAATGGATACTCGAGGATAGCATGAACTGGATCTGGGTCAGCAAAGGAGACAAGGCAGCCAGTGGAAAATCCCATTTATTGCACCTCTGGGTTTAGCCTGTTGTACTGGATCTGGTTACAAGAGGACTCTCTTCCCCCATGGCTTCTGGGTAGAAACCCAGAAAAAGTAAGACAGATGGGATAGAGAGAGGTGTTATAGAACCGAGGACAAATTCTTAGTCATTGGAAAGACTCCAAACACTTTGTACTTATAAAAATATGACCAAGTTGAATTATTATAATATCTCTAACAAAGGGAAAATATACATTTCATTATAGGAAAGATTTAAGTCTATTTTGTCTCCCTATAAATGAATGATGAAATTTCTATTTAATTAAAATCATTTTATGTACATTTCAACAATGATTGGAAGGATTGCTCCATGTAAGATTTAAGAGGGGGTTCAAAAAACTGGGGTGGCCAAGGACAATAGAAACAAGGGCCAGGAGAATTGTTCCATGGTTGAAAGCCTGCCTCAAGTGCTGGGGAGTGGGCAGTTGGGTTAGAGAAGGGAACTCTATGACAAAAATGGCTGGAAACGAACATTCTAATTAAGAACTGCGTGCTGAAAATAGGTAAAGGAACAAACATGGTAACCTCTCAGTATCTATTATAAAGCAGAATGCCCGAAAGGGGGTGGAGTGAGAGAGTGAGTAAAGTTCTTGCCATAGAAACAGACTGTGGGGGTGGGGGGTGAAAGGAGGGAACGGGAAAATGTACACTGTGGGGGGGAAATGTACACCGTGGGGAGGTATGGGTTTTGAACCATTTTTGACTAAAACGCAACCAAGAACAACTTTGCAACTGTTGTAAAAACACTAGGGTGAAAATGCCGGTGAACTTTCAAATGATTATTTTTCTTAAGGTTGACTGTGGTTCAGGTAAAAGTTACCCAAATGCTTATTTATGTCATTTCAAAGTGTTTAATCATATGACCTCTTTAAGTGTAGTCTTAAAAGTCAGTCCTCACCCTTCAAGGTGTATCATAACTTGAGAAAATCAAGCTGTTCTTTATTTTTCAGTGGTACCTGAACTCCTTGGGCAGGTTTCCGCGAAAGGAAAGTCTGCCATGCTTTTTAGTCATCGGTTTGCTCAGTGTTTGAAGCTGCCTCATCCCTTTGTTCTACAAAAGTATTTTGATTTTTGTACATGTTCCCTTTGCCATACTCAAACATTTGGGAAATGGAAATAGGGAAGCAGTAGCTTCTTAGAAAAAATAAAAATGATACATGAATGGAACCGAACTGCAAATTTAGCAAAATGGAACAGGAACTGTTGATCTTGTAGATTACTGCTTTTGCTTATTTTTTCTCCTTTGCTAGGAGACCTGTTATGATGATGTGTGTGGTACTCACCACCCTACCCAGCTTCAGCTTCTCTATAGCAACGACGGAGGTAGGCAATTTTGATTTCCTTTGGCTGCAAAGCTTCTCAGTATTTAAATGCTCCTCTGTCCCTAGAATTCAATAGGGTGATGTGCTCAACACATTTTCTATGGTTTCTTTGATTTATTCTTTCTCCAAGTTATGATATATATTTATATATCTATATATACATACAACACATGTAATAATATATGTATATGTATACATAAACACACATATATGTGCATATGTATTTCTAGATATAGTATTAAACTCGCTGTTACCTCTGATAGTCAAAGAAAAACTAGCTGACTATTTTAAAAATGCAACTGTGTGTCTGTATGTGTGAGACAGGAATGCTCCTGCCCCCTATATAGTTCAAAAGCAAGGAATTCAAAAGGAGATCCATACTGTTTTCTTCCAAGCTGACAGTTTTTATGAGTGTCATCAGTTTTAAATAGAATTAGAAATAGTCAAGGGCACAACAGCCACTCTAATTCTGAGATCTTTGCTAATCTATCTACTCACAAATAATTGCATATTGTAGTCCTTAAAAATCACTTTGCGGTGATGTTTCCATAAACATGGCTTCCAAAAAAACTCTGGTGATAGAAATGTGTAAAACACATGAAATTTTCATGTAAATGATGGGATTCTGATGACTAAACAGTTAAAAAAACAATACCCAATTCATCTCATTCATTGGCAAGGTGCTGTGAAAAATATAATTTTCACTTCCCCAAAGTGCATGACTTGAAATCACTCTGTGATATTTTATTTCTAAAAATACAGAGAGAGTCGATGCTCACTAAGTGGATATCCTAGGCTAGGCCAGGCATTGTGTGAAAATAACCATGAATAGAGAAGTCAGAAAATCTAATTCTAATCAGTCTCTGGCCTTCACTAATTATACCACAGATTAGCTCATCAGACTTTGAGCCTTTCATTAAGGGAAATCAAGCACTATCTGCCTCTCTCTAGATCTTTGTCTGCGTCTCCAACTAGCATGCTCTCAATTTTTTTTTCCGGTGCGAGCACACCTGACTGTGCTCAGGACTTACCCTGGCTCTGCACTCAGGGATCACTCCTGGAAGGCTTGAGGCAACATATGGGGTGCCAGGGATCAATCCCACTTGGGGCCCTGTGCAAGGCAAGCACCTTACTTGTTATATTATCACTCCAGCACCAGTATGCTCTCAACTTGTGCCTGTTTTCTTTTATTAAAAAAGAACCATATTCTAATGGTTTATTACTAGTTTTGAATGCAATGGAAGCTTATTTATTTTCACCCCTGTAGAGTATTTCATCTTATATGTCACACTTTGATATTGCTACTCCTGTATCTTTTGGTTTTGTTTTTAGGGTTTCACCTGGCTATGCTCAGAGGTCACTCTTGGTGGTACCAGGGGCTATATATGTGACAAAAGATCAAAGCCCAAATCAGTTATGTGCAAGACAGTTACCTTACCAACTGTGCAACGCACCTCAGCCTTGCATGAAAGCTGCACCTAAGTCTTGAATGAAAGCTTGCACCCCCAGCCTTGCATGAAGGCATGTACTCCAGCCCATTTTGCTACCTGCCCATTCTCTGTATACTTTTCTCTTATTACATTGGCACCTCCAGTAACATATTGAGAATAATTACGATGGCCCTTTGTCTCATTTCAATCTCAGAGGGAAAATTCTTAACATGTCACATTTTAGATGGTTCTAACCATAGATATTTTCTGGATATATTGATCAGAGGAAGGAAGTACCACCAAACTCAAGTGGTTTACCTGGCTTCACCTATCTGAGAAGACCCTAAATGTCAATTCTTGTTCCCCTAGCTCTTTGAACTAAAGCATTCTGAGATGTGAATAGGGTTGAAAGCAAGAAATTGCCAATGCACCATTACTGGCAACCCAGATCATGTTTTTACACACACTTTCCAAGCCTTATCTTTAACCAAAATGCCTTCCCTTGTACAGTTTGTCATTATAGCCTTAGAAATGGTTCAAAGCCTTGTGGGATTTGATAAGCCAAATCTCTTGTCTTTTTGTTTGTTTTTGTTTTATATATATATTTTATGTTTTTTTTTAAATTTAATTACAACACTTTTAGACATACAATTGTAAGATGCTCATGCTCAAGTTTTGGTTCTACAGTGTTCCAACACCCATCCCTCCACCCGAACCCATCTCCCATCACCAATGTCCCCAACCCCTTCCCCCCCCCACACCCCAACTACCTGGCAGGTTCTGTATATCTCTTCTCTCCTCTCTATCTCTCCCTCCTGCCTACCTTTCTTATACATCGTAGAATGCAGTACATTAAAGGACATAACTGTTTGCACCAGTTTGATGGATCGCCACGCAACTTAGGGGCCTTACGGCAGCGTCCGGACAGTGAAAATGGCGGTTAATGTGGTGGGAAAGTCTCATCCAGCTGCTTCCGGGACCCCTCAGAGGTGATAGGCTCACTCCCAAAACTCATCAGTCCTCCTAGGGGCCTCATGGTCAGCTGAGCTAGGGGAGAGCCGAGTGCCAGTTCTCCCAGTTGCGCTTTGAGGCTCTGCATGCTATGACTGGTTACCCCCAGGGCAGCTCCTGGGTGGGACTACCAGGATCAGACAAAATGGAGAGGGGAAGGGGCCACCCCAGCTCCATCTGATAAATTCCCAGTGATTCCTGCTTCTGGGAGCTGCCTACCTGGGCCCCGAACTCGCTTTGCTCTGTTAATCTGGTTTTGAGGTCAGTGTCCCTCCTGGGCGGGCTCTGATGTGCTGCAGCATCTGGACAGTGAAAATGGCAGCTAATCCTCTCTTGTCTTTTAGTAAATGAATTTCTAATTTATTAAGCACTACTTTTAGACTAGCAAAAGTAATTGGAATCAAGAAAGCACCAAAAATTTAATGCTTCTAAATGTTTATATCTTTCTGAAAACAGGTTATGAAAAATGGCTCCATTGAAGCCCTACCTGAATCCTTACCTGACCTTCCCGTTTCTCTGGTTCTGACTTCCCTGATTGTGCTTGACATTATTGAAAAAACTCAGGATGTATCCTCTTAGAGGGACGCAGAGAAGTAAGTATTATGTATCACTTCACTCGTATTACTTGTCTTCCTGTTTGTCAGGGATGCCACTGCCACTGGGGTCCCCGACAGTATCAGAATAGAAGTTCTCTTCTACCTCCAAGGACGCCTAGGAACGGCACAGTTCCAAAAAAGCCTTTTAATAGTACAAAAGCTTTTTTTTTGCTTTTTGGGTCACACCTGGCGATGCTCAGGGGTTACTCCTGTCTCTGCACTCAGGAATTACTCCTGGTGGTGCTCGGGGACCATATGGGATGCTGGGGATCGAATCTGGGCCAACACAGGCCGGCCATGTGCAAGGCAAATGCTCTAGCCGCTGGGCTATCACCCCGGCCCCAATAGTACAAAAGCTTTTCCACCGTAATCCAATATGATGAAAGAACTCTAGCTCTGGTCAGAACTTAGACCATACAAAAGGGCATTAGTCTCCCACCAAAGAGAGAGGATCTCACCCGAGAGGAGTCCCACCCAAAAGAAGGGAAAAAAAGGCATAGAGGCCTCAAGTCAGTCCCTTATATACACCAAAGTAAGGATTACTTTGGTAAGTCATTTCTGTGACAGGGAGGGTCGTGGTCAACAAAGAACCCTAAACAGATTTTAGAAGGGCTGTGCCACACCCTATTACAGGTATAAACAAAGGTTACACCAAGGACTAATCCCTTCTACATTATCCCTTATGTAAAACACTGGGAGAGGCCAGAGAGCTGGTATAAAGTAATACATCTTAATTTCATGAGCTTCATGTAATCTAGATGGTACCCACAAGGTATTTATTTATTATCTGCACCAGGGTGATTCTGAGTATCTTGTTCTCCATATACTGAAAGGGTCACACTCGCTTGTGTGAGAGCAAACTAGTATGATCCTTCCTATAATCTTCCTATAGTCTCAATGTAGCCAGGGTGGTAGTCTCCTGGCAAATTCTAACTGCCCCACTCTGGGTGCAGTGGGTATAAAGAGGAGCTGTGCCCAATCTAGAAAACATAGAAGTCTTAGTAGATGTATAATAAGTCAGAAGTTATTCAGAGTCAAGGTGACTTCTGTAATTGCCACACCCTCTAGCAGTGTTTACATAGAATAGAGATCTCATTAGAATGAACCTTGGCTTAAGTAGATTAAGCTATGAGTGGGTAAAAGAGCAAAGCTCCCAGATTAGCTAAACCTGTCATCCAACACCCTTTGTTCATTGCTTTGCTGGAGTGGGCACCAGTAACATCTCTGTATGTCCTGTCACATGCTAGTGTAGCCCAAGGGCAACAGCTCACTCCAGAGCATGAAGAGGCTTAAACCATTCATTCAGGTCTTGGGACTGAGGTCTATAATTGTTACTGGGTTTTAGCATATCAAATACTACACAAGTAGCTTGCCAGGCTCTGCCCTGCGGGTAGGACACTCTTGTAGTAGCCTCTCATCTCGTGCATGTATTGATGAACAGGAAAAGATCAGCTTTTCTGCTGGGTGGAACTCTGATGAGCTGTGGAGTCCAGAGGTAGAAAATGACTGCCCTCATGGTGTTGGGGGTCCTCTGGCTTCTTGTGAGGCTCTGCTATGATGGTGGGTCAGGGCTAGAACCCTTCCCTCCTGGGTGAACACTTCCTTCCTGGGTGCCTCATGATCAGCTGCACAGGGAGAGCCAGTAGCAGCTCTGCCCCGTGTCTCTATATAGTATTTATATATAGTTTGGGGCCATACCCAAAGTTCATTCCTCCCTCTTTTCTCCAGGATCACTCCTGAAAATTCCCCTGGGACTATATATGGTGCTGGGGATTGAATCCAGAATAGCCACTGTAAAGCAAGTGCCTTACCCATTGCACTATCTCTCCAGCCTCAAATTCACTTACATTAAGAAGCAGTGATTTATGAGCTAGTTTCTTGTTGATGGAAACTAGATCCCCACCCCCTCCCCCAATGTTTAACTCCCATAAACATTTGCTGTTCATGCTACTGCCCAGAAGTGAAAAGGGTGGTGGAGAACAGGACAGGGATGTGGTCAGCATGAGGAAGGCAAAGCCTGTTCTGTTGGGCTGGGTGAGTTGTGGTTAGCGTGTGTGCACACAGATGTGGAAGGGTACCCAGTGCTGGGCCTGCGAGTTGGAAGCTGCGACCAGGGACCCTTCCAGGCAGAGGCTGGAAACAGCGCAGAGCGCAGGGCAGCCAAGGGAGAGTGAAGAGTGTCCTTAGGAGACCCCAAGTGGTGATGGTAGCTCTGACCTGCTCACAGCCACACTTGCCAGCAGAGAGACACTGATACGGCCAGGCTGCCCCTACAATAAGGGCAGAGGGAGCTTTGGGGGAGGGGAGCAGGGTACACAGATGCTATCACAAGCTGTTGGGGCTCCACTCAGGGCATTTGTACCATCTGAGACAGTAGTTAGGGGCTGGATCAACAGGCGATTTTGTGTGTGTGTGTGGGGGGGGGGGGGCTTGAGTGCCCGGCATGGGAGGTAGTTCCACAGCTGCGTCAGGGAGGTGCCAACTTATGCCACTGGCAGCAGCTGGTTTTCAAATCAATCTGTTCTTGGTGGCCAGTCCAGTTCTGTGTCATCTCTTCAACACCCAGAGATTAAGCCAAGGACTTTGGGATTCCATTACCCTGAGAATTATGTCCTTAGAGTACACAGGATATAACGTTTCTGCATTAAAGGAGTGCAAGGATTTAAGGTTTGTTTTAAACCTTAAAACATGCAAAGTTTTTATGGGGGCC
This sequence comes from Cryptotis parvus, assembly GCA_021461705.1. Lineage (NCBI taxonomy): Eukaryota > Metazoa > Chordata > Mammalia > Eulipotyphla > Soricidae > Cryptotis > Cryptotis parvus. The sequence continues at coordinate 1,700 of JAJIBD010006889.1, read as the reverse complement.
ACATCTAGAGATGCTTAGGGCTTTGCGCTCAGGGATCAGTCCTATTAGTAATTGGGATGGGGTGGGGGGCATAGATGGTACCAGGGATTAAACCAGCTGGTTACATGTACAAGACAAATACCTTACACTATACTATTTTGCTCTGGCCCCTGATGGCTCTTTTTAAGCTTTTATAAAAAATAAAATCACTGTGAGATACAGTTACAAAGTTGTTTGTGATTGGGTTTTTGTCATATAATGTTCCAACACCTGTCCCTCAGTTATTGCACATTTCCAAACCACCAGTGTTCACAGCTTCCCTCCTGCTGCCTCTGACACGGGCCCCCAGCCCACTGCATCCTGCCTTAGTGGTAGACATGTTCTCTCTCTGCACCCCCCTCTCACACACATACACACACACACACTCCTCTCTCTCTCTCTCTCTCTCTCTGTCTCCCTTGTTCTCGCTCGCTCTTGCACTACCCTTTTTCTCTTTTAGGTACTGTGGTTTGTAATACTGTCGCTGAAAAGGTACCATGCCTATTATTTTACCTTCTTTAAGGACTTGCTTCCTGGCTGGCGTGATCTTTTCCAGCTGTGATTTGCCATAGTGAGCCCTCCTCTGTCTTTAAGGCGGCCCTCTCCCGCTTTGTGCCTTGCTTTGTGCCTTCCTACCAGGATCCAGTCCTTCCGGTGCTGTTTCTATTGTCTTTGGATGTTATTTTCTTTTTTGTTTGTTTTTGGGTCACACCCTGCCACACTCAGGGGTTACTCCTGGCTCTTTGCTCAGGAATTACTCCTGGCGGTGCTCCGGGACCATATGGGAAGATGGGGATCGAACCTGAGTTGGCTGCATGCAAGGCAAATGCCCAACCTGCTGTGCTATCACTCCAGCCCCCATGGCTTCTTTTTGATGATGTCACTCAAACGGCTTCTTCTACAGAACGTCCAATTTACCCCCTAAAATAACTGTGAAAGTGAACACGTTTCTCCTCCAGAGAAATGTGTAATATTGGGTAATTTATTCCTTTTTATATCTTTACCCATTTCATAGACAAACATAATACATTTTGTTTTTATAATTTACTTTAAGCGGTAGTTGCATTGAACTTTTTTATCATGTTATTGGAGATAGGACAGAGGAGATAGAGGGCACGTGACCTGGATTAAATTCTGACACCATGTAGTCAGAATCCGGACCACGTAAGCATCCTGACCAGGTCAGCATCCTGGACATAGCTCTTGCAGCCCCTCAGCATTGCAAAGAGGGTCTAAGACACCTCCAGAGCCCGAAGCAGCATCGCACCCTCCAGCCTTGGTACTAAACCACCAGTGCAGAAAACCTGCAAAGCATTTCTGGGAGATAGCCCAAAGGGCTGAAGCACATACCTGAAAGCCGCGAGGCCCTGAGTTCAATTCTTGCACCATGTGCCCTCCTGCCCTGGCATTGTAAAGAAAAGCTCTGGTGGCTGACATCAGCTATCCACAAGTACTGAACCTCAGGCTTGCACAGCTGGACCAGTAAACCCTGCTTGGGAGACCCCCCCTGCCCCCCACCCCCAAGTCATATATTTATGCCTTTACTCCTTTTTCCCTGTTGATACGCCCTTTCATCCCTCTCTCCTTCCTTTCATTTTATTAAACCCACCAATTAATGAATTCTGTAAATAGTAAAAACATCTAGCTTTTCCCATAAAAAATGTAGCATATATTTCAAAACT
>JAJIBD010006888.1:0-33711 GCA_021461705.1 Cryptotis parvus | reverse complement strand
AAATGTAACTTCCCATGGGCAGGAAGGTCAAATGCCCTAAGGTAATTTCTCCTACCTCACCTAATGTCTTGAGCCAAGATCTGCCTGGAATTGCCTTTATTGGGTAGAGAAGGGGTTTCTGAGATGGCATGTCTCTGTACCAAAGACTAATACTAATGCCAGTTAAATATTTCTCCAAGCCTTCACCAGAGTCTCTACTCTCAAGGTAGTTTTGTATTTTAGTTGCCTTTGAATTATCAGGGAGCCATGCTTGCTTGCTTGGAGGCAAACAGTATTCTCTCTGGTCTAATTACTTAGAGATCCAACGTGGCCAGGCAAATATGCTGGTAAGATCTAGCTAGTCCCACGATGATTGTGGTAGCATGAGAGAATATTTATACCAGCCAGTACAGAATACATGGTCAGATAAGACTGCCACATTCAGACTACCCCCTATCTATGAAGTGACCTGCAGGAGGCAATCCAGGGCAGATGCAGAGGCCTAGGCTTTTAGGTGTCCTGCAACAGGATAGGATGAGAAAAAGTGAGAGAGAGAGAGGAGAGAGAGAGAGAGTACACATCTAAAAGACAGGAGATGTGGTCAACACATGTGCTCAGGCATCACATTTGTTGGCCACATAGGCTCAAACAGCAAACGGGGATCTTCCTTTTGGTCTGTGAGGAATTAGAATCAATCTAAGGGCAACTGAGGTTTAAGTTAGGAAATACGACAGATGCCCAGGAGTACTAATTTACATTCAGTTAAGTCCTATATCACAAAGGGCATTGCCTTAACTGTCTTCCAGTATTTATACAAAACATCCTTTGTATTAGCATAAGCATATGTAAAGGGCATACATGAAAGAGAAAAGCAACTTTTCATTTACAATACAAACCCCAGGACTGAGGACTCTTACACCTACATCTCAGAAGTCATGTGCACAACAGGTGAATTGAAATGTTTAATTGAGAGAGGAACAAAAACACCACCACCAAATTATGGTTCAACACTAACAAATAAAAATCATCCTTCAAAAGTCATGTAAAAATACTCTGCCAAACAAAATGGAGAGAACTTTTTTATCATTTTCTTTCTTCCTTGAAATATATGTTAGAAGTTCTTTGAGAGAGAGCTATTTTAGGTCAGAAAATTGTATTTATATAAATTAAGAAAGAACCTCAAATATATAAGTGAAAGTAAAATAGAAACTTGCATTTATCTTTCTCTTGGTTGATATAATAAATAACATACTATGAAAAAAATAATAGCAGCATTGTACTTGACCAGTTCAGGTCCATATTAGTGTGTATTTGTTTATTATGTTTGTGCATGTATATATTAAATAATAACAATGATAGAGGGGTATTAGTATCATCTTGTTATTCTACCTGTAAAATGGAATGTATTATTGAAAGAAGGATCTGACTAGCACTAAACATACTTTACAAACGAGGAGAACCACTAAAATGGTCCAAAAAAAAAAAGAAAAAGTATAATTGAGAGGCTTAAATGAGAATTCATATTGGTAGAAAATACTCAGTTAGACCAATAAAAGATAAAAACAAGTTGAGACAAAAGCTAGAGGACAAAAAGGAAAGGCAGCAAATTAAAAGCATGAAAATTTCAACTGTTAATATAACTATATCAATGACTACTTTGTCAACTGTCACCTACCCCCAATTAAAAAGGAAGATTATCATTTACTTCTCATTTATTGTTACCGAGTAGTATTTTATAAATTGCCTAATAAACAAAGATAGCTCATCTTAATTTGCAGTTTTTGATTACTTGACAGATGGCAATATTTTGTCTAATATTTGTCAGGGCTGGTTGGGGTGGGACAAGGCTAAAATTCAGATCAGGTGTCTACATTTGGAGAACTCTGTTCCCAGAATTTCAGTAGAGAGGGGAAGATAATGGGAAGTAGAGGGAAGAGGGAGTGCGGCACAGAATATGAAGACATCATGCAGGGTGAAGGCAACAGGCACAGGGCAACCAGAGATCCATGACTGATACATTATCTTCAATTTTTTTTTATTTATGCCTCTTCTTTCCTTCTCTGTACTGTTGATGTGAAAAGAGCTACACATTTGATTGTGGTGCATGAACATGCTTGGCTACGTATAAACCAGGATCATGTAATCTGATATGGCATGGGTGATCACTCATGCCACCCATGCAATATTCCTGGAAGGGCAATACTCCTGGAGTTGTACTCAGCATCTGTAGGTGCAGTAGATTGAATTTTTGTGCTCATGCCCGAATTTTAAGAACTTAAGACTCTTATTTATTTATTTATTTTTTTGTTTTTGGTCCACCTGGTGACGCTCAGGGGTTACTCCTGGCTCTGCACTTACTCCTGGCAGTGCTCTCACTGTGACTACTATAATGCCAGCATTTATGTTTGGCTTTTTTCATTTTCTAGGGCAGGGGCACCTAGCTGTGTTTGAGGCTTACTCCATGATCTGTGCTCAGGGAGCACTCCTGACACACTCACTAGGTGGTGGGGTAGAGGAGATTGAACTCAGGTTGACTGTATGCAGGAAAAGTGCCCACTCACTATAGTGCCACCCTGGGCCTTCTTTGTTGTCTTTTCAATGTGTTAAATTCTGGTTATTAACTCTGTATATCTATTATCTATGTAAAAGCATGTCCTCTCTCTTGCCTGATGCCTGAGCAAATAGTTCTAGGCCTCCCTCAGCACATCCATAAGTTGTTCCCATTGTGATCTTGAACTAGGTTTCTCATCAGCTTGACATGATTTTGCAATTCTCTACTTCTCTATACTCCATGATTAAAAACTCAAAGGGTGTCGTCACATGGGTTTGGGCAGATAAGGAAAATAGCATTTTAATGGTTTTAGCATGAATTTAGTTTCCTGTGGTATTTTTAGTCTACTTCCCATCTCAAAGACCCCATATTTATTTTATTTTTAGTTTAAATATTCCAAGAACCCTCTGTCTTCACTCATTTACCAGTTACCTTCAGGTGCTTTCTAGTTTGTGACAAATTAGAGACAAGAATCTCTGCATTATAACCTACCAATGAAATCCTTGAACATCTTTGCAATCTTTGAGAATTTTTACTATGTAACAAGATAAGTAAAGGAACAATGATAATATTACCTAGCATCACAATCAGCATTTATCATAAACAAAAGGTGAGAGACAGTTTTAGTTCTCAAAAACAATCTTTTATGGATGAGTAACTGAATAACAGAGATGTACAGTCATTTACTTTGGGTCACTGGGCATAATAAGGATTTGGCATGAGGTCACTTGCTCTATGACTTTCTTAATGACCATTACAGAAACTAAGAATGTTTTTGTTGCTTTTCAAAAGACAATTGGGGTCATGAAGCTTTAATTAACATTACATTGGCTTAAGTGTGTGTGTGTGTGTGTGTGTGTGTGCATAAAGTATATAAGATCTAGACTTTGTGGTGAAATAACAGCTTAGAATTTTGGAAGGAGATCCCCAGCATCCCATATGGTCCCCTGTGCACCACCAGGAGTAATTCCTGAGTGCCAATCCAGGAGTAACCCCTGAACATTGCCAGGTATGACCCAGAAAAAAAAAACAAAAAAATTGGGAAAGTAAAAATCCTCTGTGAGTCTTCTCTGTAGTGTTCCAAAAAGCCAGAGCTCACGAGTGTGGAGAGAGGCACAGAAAAATTGTCACAGAAAAAAAAGTATAACTGCCTGTTCCTATTGGCAGTACCTAGATGATTTCTGGCTTCTTGGCATTAATCACCTGTCAGAAATTACCTTCTGCAGACCTGATATTCCTACCTTGACATGTTTTGCGTCTTTTGTTCATGAATGATGAGTTTATGGCTAGATTCTATCCATCATGCATTTTGATCAGACCGTCATCCCTAGGTGACTCACATTTGTAGCTAGGACTGGGGCCCAAAGATGTCAGCCCCAGAGCGATATCATGTGATGGTCAGGTAGATCTTTCTGGAGTAGAGTGATAGTAATCAAGGTTTGCTATACGTCAGCGCTAGATTGTTTGCTGTGACACATGAACCAGGCATTCATAAAAGTATGACATGGACATGATGCTAGTTAGGGCTTACTTTTACCATAAGGATGAGCCTAATTAGATACATGCTCAGCTGTGCCTCATCTGGTTCTACAGATGTGTTAGAGAAGAACAAAATTCTAAACTAGTGAGCAGATAGTCTCTACATTGTCAGGGCAAGGGCTTAGAACACTATTGATGAAAACTTTGGAAACAAAGTAGTCAGATGCATGAGGCCTCTAAAAAGCCAAAGAATCCCAAAGTAGGAGGACTGAATGGAAATAAATAAAAGTTGAAAAGTGTACTCTCCAGGACATTTAATTCTTTTGATTAAATTAAAAGTTAATATATTTTATTATTGAGGACCTGATTTTTATGTTCAATGTCATTGAAAATCTTCTCCAATACTGAAGCAAAGAAAGATTTAATTTAAAATAAGCATTTTGCACTGCTCCAAAGCTTTTGGTAGCATTGTATACCTTTCTCTCCTTCCTGAATATTCTCATCATCATTCATCTTTTAATCTACAGGCACCAAAATTTCCTTTCCCAGTTTTTTTAAATTGAATCACTATAAAATACACAGTTACACGTTGCTCACGATTGGGTCTCAGTCATACAATGTTCTGACCCCTTTCACTTGCTTCACCAATGTGTATTATCCAGCACCAATGTCCCCAATTTCCCTCACAACCTTTACAGCATGTTTCTGTGGCAGGCACTTTTGTTCTCTCTTGCGCTCTCTCTTTCTCTCTCTCTCCTTTCCATGTTTTTAAACCAATATCGAGTTTACTAAATTTGGGTAGACAAATTTGGTTTTGTATTTCTAATCACATTTACTGCACTGTAACTGATAGGGCATAAAAATGGAGATTTATTAGAAATGGAGATTTTACAAACCTATCTCTGAATATAGAGTTGTGTTTGTATCATTGTATCATCTCCTTGGAAGTTGATTAGAAGGATTTTATAATTAGATGTTTTAACCATTTTGAGTTTTTAGGACTAGCATATTGCTCCAAGAATGGTTATTGATGGATAAGATAATATCTGTTCATAATTTCAAACACCAGGAATTTACCTAGAAACTGCCAGAGCTTCTTGACAGGCTCTGGTGGGGACTCCTGTCATATGTAGAACTGTGTCAGCATGCCTTCTGCAAAACACATTCTGTATCTCTTTCTATATATACACATGCCATTTCTATTCTCAAGGTCACAGAAACTGGCAGAATGAAAACATTTCTTGGTTCTCATTCAGCCAACTCTGTAGTCAAAATGGTATCTGTTTCAAATGCCACTTTAAAGAGGCAATAATAACACAAGTGCTTGATCTATCTTGACAGGAGAAAAGATGTTAACTTTCCCAATGTCCCTTATTTTCTGCAATCTTGAGTAAATTTCACTCTCCTTTTCTTTACTACCTCTATTTCAATCATTCTTATTTGGAGAGTAATTTCTTTAGAATGCATCTGGGGTTAACATGGGCCATCAACATCACATCCCCCACCCCATTTGGCTTCTAATGCTATCCTTTAGCTGAATACAGTTTCATTTTTTAGCTGAATGCATAGTTTATGATTTTTCTTTTTTTCCCTCTATTTTCTGCTTTTCTTTAACGTGCTTGGCAGGGCTCAAATTTTGCTCCTGGTTCTGTGCTCAGGGAACACTCCTGTCAGTGCTCAGGAGAGGTCATATACAGTCCCAGGAATAGAATTGTGGATGGCGGCATGCAAGGAAAGGTCCTTAACCCGTTACTATCTCTCTGACCTCTCTTACTTTTATAGTTTATTACCCAAATCTAGATTCTTTGTTATATTCACTCATAATCTTTACATTCATTTACATTTGATAAATATCAACTGCAGCTATTGATACTCTTAACTTTTGCTCTTTGCTATCTTTGTGACTTATAAAATAAGAATCATAGAAGCGTATATCCTAGTGCTATGATGGGGCGTATGGGCCAGAGCGTTAGTTCAGGGGGCTAAGGAGCTGCATGTGGCTGACCACAGTTTGATCCATGGTATCACATAGTCCTCAAACATTGCCAGGATGGCCATGGTAACCCGCAGTACCATGTGACCTGAGCAGCACCACATTCTCTGAACTGTCAGTCGAGCTGAGAATCACTGGGAGTGACCCTCACCAAAATTCATGGAAGAATAGTGTATTTATGTATTTATATTTGTACTGCAATGTGTTTTTGTTTATTTATGTGTTTAGTAGTTAGAACAATAACTGACATATTCTAAAGATTTAGCAGTTTATAGTGGCAAGAAAATTACAAGTCTCAGATCATGATTCTTTCCCTCATTAACCTAAAAGTATTCCTGATGCTCCTTCGGGGACCATTAGGATGCCAGGATCTAACCCAGTTTGGCTGTGTGCAAGGCAAATGCCCTACTCTGGCCCAAGAGCCCTAAGCGTTAGAGTTGTTAGTGTCACACTTGGACATGGAGGGTTGTGATGGGTGAACTTGAGGCCCTCGTGTTTGCAAGGCAGGGCCCTGTCCACTTAGTTATTTCTGACTTCTGTGTACAAGTGATTTGTGTAGATGAATATGTTCAGCTTTACTGTGAATGTACTTATGGCTGTACTTACTCCATCAGCAGAAGAGCCTATTAAGTGGCCGTATGCGGTTCACCAATAAATGCTGGATTTAGAGGTGACTACAAGAGTATGCCACCCACACGGCAGAGCCTGGCAAGCTACCCATGTCGTACTTGATATGCCAAATACCAGTAACAATTATAGACCTCATTCCCATGACCTGGAAGGAATGGTTTGAGGCTCTTTATGTTCCTGGAGCAAGCAGATGCCCTTGGGCTCTACTGGCATGAGACAGGACTTATGGAGATGTTGCTGGTGCCTGCTCGATCAAATCGATGATGAACAGGAATACAGTGATACAGTGATAGACAGTGAACCTAAAAATATATACTATCAAAAGACAGGTATTTCCCAAATACAACTTTCATAACTATTTTCTTTCACAAGACTTCTTAGACAGATGTTGGGAAAATTTTATGGTAGAACACCAACTATTGGGGAAAATCCAGAGAGCTCAGCAAAAAACCGGTTTCCATGGAATTCTCACTCATTTACTCATCTTCCAAACTGTTCCTCATCCAGAATATATATATATATATATATATGTGTATATATATATATCTGTATACCTTTATATATATGTATATATATATATATATACCTCTGTGAACATAATTCCTATAATTCTTATTGGATACTATGAAAGAAAATGATATGCAAATGGATGCAAAGAAATTTAATGAAACAACAGTAATGAGTAATAAGTAGATGTTGAACCAGTGTAACCAAGTCCTGAGCAATTTGTGGACTATTAAATAATAAATATATGTGATTATACTCATGGGGACTTAAATATAGCAATTTGTTGCCTTCCTTTTGCTACCATCCATTCCAGATTTTAAGTAATCACAGTGGAACATTACTACAACCACCTGGGTTGATTCTTCCTCTTGTCATCTATTTCTCTTCCAGTCCATATCTTTATAAGATACAGACCTGGTAACAAAACTTCAGTGTTGGAAATTAGCTAGTAATTCCTCATTACCCCATTATCTAAGTACATTTCTCATTTCTCTTCAACAGACTTCCTCTAAATTTCTCGTCAGTGCTCCATTTGTGAGTCCACCCTATATTCTATCCCTGGCAGAGCTTTGCCCACCCTGTACTCTGCTCTTGACAGAGTTTTGCATTTCTTGACATGTAATGAACATCTGCTGCCTTTGCTCAGACTATTTCTTCTGCATAACATTTAGTGTTCACATGCATAAACTATTTAATCCTTACAGTAAAACTTTGGCTTTCCAGTATCACTGTCCTCTTAACAGTTGAGTAAACTGAGTGAGGTAAAAGTTTCCCACTAATCTGGCTGAAATAATGCAGGTCATAAACAGGACTTATTTAAACTCAAATTAGCCTTGGTGAAAATGCCTTTGTATTTACAATTTCTGGGCAGTTAACAAATACTCTACCTCTTGTCAGAATAATTAATACAAGGTCCTATAATATTATCTTTTGCCAATATTTCCTTTGTCTATACATATAATAGACATAGAAACGATGCATGCATTTTATGCAGCATTCTTAATTTCAATGCTCATTTAATCAGTTGCTCCATATGACTGCTAGCTGTTTAAGAACAGAAGCCTTTTGTAAACATTTTGACCTCCATTGCCAACTAACAGCCAGGCACAACACCTGAAAAATGCAATCCCACTATCAAAAAGACAGCATCTACTAAGCCTTATGTTGCCAGAATGTGTTTCTGAACTGTAATTGTTGCAGCAGGGCTTAGAAATGGAACTTGAAGTATTTTGAAGAGAGTCTACCTTAGTCAAGAGCTCCTTCCTCTGAAATGCCTCATAAAAATCAGTTTGATTTCACGTTTGAGATTTCTCAGTCACTTCTAACAGTTGCAGGTGTTCTTTGACCACAGTGGCCCTTCCACAGACCTTTCAAGCTCAGAATCAGTCCAAATCCTCAGATCTGGCTCCCACTTGGTGTTTCTTGCCACATTAAGAGCTCTCCACCAGTCTGGAGGCATGATTCTCCCACATTAAACATCTCTGAGCACAATTTTTTGCATCAGACTCTGCACTCTGGTCAGGGATACAAAAATGAAAAGACAAGGAACAGTCACAGCTTTATGGAAATCTTAAAAGTAAGTCTTGATCTTGGAATGTCACATATTGTATGTTGTGGCCGACTGCTTGGAGAATAGGAGGGTTGTCTCTAAGTTTGGGCATTGGGAATGATTTAAAGGAATTTGTAGCGAGAGGGGTTCATGGGCTTGAACTTTTAGCTAGTAAGAATTAGTCAGATGATAGAATCTCATTGTTAAATATTCCCTCAAGGCACTTCTCAATATCTGTTATATTCATTGCTGGACTAAAGAAAATTTCCTAAGTAGCCTTAAAGAATATTTCCTAAGTAAGAGTGTCACCACTTTCTGTTCTTACTGTAAATAATTTGTTACACAAATGACGGAACAGCAGTTTAATTTTTTATTGAATCACTGTAAATTGCTGTTTTAAAGTGTTTCTATTTTTCAGGTGTCACAACCACACTCCCTTCTCCAGGGCCCATTACCTCTTTAATGTCCTCAGTTTCCCTTCCATCCCTCCATCATTCTCTTCAAAAGTTCTTTTTCCCTATCCCTTTGTCCTAATGTTCCCTTCCCTAATAATTTCCCCCCACCCCTACCCTGGTGGCAAACTTCCTACTGAGGACCAGTTCTTTTGCTCTTAGTTTCTATTGCCATGGGCATTTGATATTCCCAGAGAGGTGTCTTTATAACTCACATATTGGAGCAATCTTTCTGGGTCTGTTCCTTTCTTTTGACTGATTACACTCAATGTGATGCTCTCTGGATCCAGCCACTTGTAGCAAATTTCATGTTTATCACTTCTTTTTTAAAATTTATTTATTTATTTTTATTTTTTGGCTTTGGGGGTCACACCTGGAGATGCTCAGGGGCTAGTCCTGGCTCTGCACTCTGGAATTATTCTTGGCAATGCGCAGGGGTTCATATAGACTGCCAGGGATGAAACGACTTTATCTTTATAGCCAATTAGTATTTCACATGTATATATACCATAGTTTCTTTGACCATTCATTTGTTCATGGACATTAGGGCTGCTTCTGGATTTTGGCTGTATATATAGTGCTGCAATGAACACAGGAGTGTAGTGATATTTTCTGATTTGTGCTTTTGTGCTTCTGGGGTATATTCTCAGGAGTGTATTCCTTGTTTTTTTGCTATGTACAAAAGTCAAAACAAAATGGATTAAAGACCTAGATATCAGACCTGAATTCACAAATTACATAGATGAAAGTATAGGCAGAACTCTCTGAAATGCTACTGACTAAACAAGTAAAAGCAAAGATAAACAGAGCCCTCTTTAAAAACATGTATGACTGTATGACTGTAACCCTAGTATGAACATCTTTGTAATTGTATATCTCACAGTGGAATAATAAAAATATTAAATTAAAAATGTATTGATTGAGGGTCTGGGTAAAAACACGGGGGCCAGGAGCTAACCTGTATGCAATCAACCTAGGTTAGATAGATATCTGGTTTCACATATGATCTCCTGAACCACAGAACAGAGGTGGTTCAGGGGATCATATGGGATCCCCTAGGTTAACCTGACCCCAAGGTTAGTCAAGTGCTAACCTTGCATGCAGCCAATGAGGTCAGATATCTGGTTTCCCATATAATCCCCTGATCCACAGAACAGTGGGCAGGTGCTAACCTGTATGCAGCCAACCTAGGTTTGATATTTGATATTCTCTTGGTCCTCTGAGTTACACCTGATTGACTTCTGAGTACAAAGTAAGAGTAAGTTCTGAGAAACACTAGGTGCAATTCAAACATCAATAAATAATAAAAATTTAAAATATATTCAGCCATTTTTGTTTAAATTCAAAAAATAACTTGTACTTGGAATAAACCTTTCTGTAAACAGCAAGACCTGGTCTTGGTGATCCTTCACTTGAGCATGGCTGTGCCTCTCACACTTTACACTCTCGAGCGACACCAGAATTTTTTGTGATTCCTGGGGTGTGGTCAGGCCTCCCATACTTTAGAATGTGCATGTGAAGTTGTCTCTGTCTGTGAGTCTTGACTGGAGGCCTATGGCAGGCACTCATCAGGCATCAGGTCCATGCAGCTATTCTTTTTATTCTTATCCTTTCAGTCTCAAAGACGGACATGAATTCTGTCTTTTCCTTCACAGCTCTTAGCACAATCGAAAATTCATTTTTACTTGTTTTTCCCATTCATCAAATTCTATATTTTATTTATTTATTTATTATTTATTTTAATATATTTTATTATACCACCATGAGATAAACAATTACAAAAATATTCATGTTTGGAACATACAGTGTTCCAGCACTCCTCCATCACCAGTGCACATTTCATACCACCAATGTCACTGATTGCCTCCCCCTTCCCGTAGCCTGCCTCTATGGCGGGTTCTATATCTCTTTTCTCTCTATTTCTCTCTTCCTTCATTACATATTGTAGATTGTAATATATATATACTTAGAGGTTATCATGTATATATTTTTGCCTGTATTTACTTATTTTTAATAAGTATTTTATTATAACCCCGTGAGATATAAAATTAGAAAGATGTTCATTTTTTGGTTTTGGTCATACAGTGTTCAAGCACCCATCTCTCCACCAATGCCCATCTCCCACCACCAACATCCCCGGTTCCCTCCCGGCTCCCCAGCCCACACCATGGCAGGTTCTTTATTTCTTTCCCTTTCTCTCTATCTCTTTCTCTTTTCCTTCCCTTCCAGATTGTGGAATACAGACCATACATTAAAGGGTTGTCATGTGTAACTTTTTGCCTGTATTTAATGCTCAGTTCTAGGTTGGTATTAGTACATTTGAAAATTGTTAGCGCACTGTTCCATTTTCTGTCTTATATAGCCTCTGATCCCCACATGTTTGTGATAATTTCCACCTTTGACAAAACCTCCTGATACATTTTTCACTTGACCTTGGATATGAGTATCATAATATATACATATATATTTATGTTATGCATATAAATGCAGTCATTCTGTAGCTGTCTCTCTCCCTTCTGGCTAATTTCTCTCAATATGATATTCTCAAAGTCCATCCATTTATAGGCAAATATCATAACTTCATTTTTCCTAACTGCTGCATAGTATTCCATTGTGTAGATGTACCAAAGCTTCTTTATTAAGTCATTGATTCTCTGGCACTCTGGTTGTTTCCAGATATGGCTATTGTGAATAATGCTGCTATGAACATAAAAATAGGGATGGTGTTTCAGCTGCATATTTTTGGCTTCCCAGAGTAGATTCCTAGGAGTGGAATGGCTGGGTCAAATGGAAGTTCGATTTCTAGTCTTTGGAGGAATGTCCATATTGTTTTTCCAGAAAGGCTGTACCAGCCGTCAGTCCCACAACAATGGATGAGTGTCCCCTTTTCCCCACATCCACGCCATCACTTGTTGTCCTTGCTCTTCTGGATACGTGCCAGTCTCTGTGGTGTAAATGAGATCTCATTGTTGTTTTGATTTGCATCTCTCTGATTGTTAGTGATGATGAGCATTTTTTCATATTTTTTTTTTGCCATACGAATTTCTTCCTTGCTGTAATACCTGATCATTTCTTCTCCCCATTTTTGATGGGGGTTGTTTGTTTTCTTCTTGTAAAGATCTACCAGTGCCTGATATATCCTGGATATTAACCCCTTATCAGATGGGTTTTGGATGAATATCCTTTCCCATTCTGTGGACTGTCTTTGTATATTAGTCACTGTTTCTTTTGAGGTCAGAAGCTTTTTAGTTTCATGTAGTCCCATATGTTTATCTTTTCTTCTAGTTGCTTTTGTTAGTGATGTTTCACCTTTGAAGATGCCTTTAGCTTCAATGTCGTGGAGGGTTTTTCCTATATTTTCTTCAATGCACTTTATGGATTCAAGTCTGATATTGAGATCATTAATCCATTTTGATCTGATTTTTGTGCATGGTGTTAGACACAGGTCCAAATTCATTTTTTACATGTCTCTGCCCACTTTTCCCAACAGACTTGTTGAAGAGGCTTTCCTTACTCCATTTTGGACTCTTTGAACCTTTATCAAAGATTAAATGATCATGTGTTTGAGGTTGGGTGTCAGGATACTCAATTCTATTCCATAGGTCCACAGGTCTGTTTTTATTATAATACCACACTATTTTATTTACTACTGCCTTGTAGTACAGTTTGAACTTTGGAAAGGTGATGCCTCCCATCTTCTTTTTTCCTGAAGATTGCTTTAGCTATCAGTGGGGGTTTATTATTCCATACATATTTCAGGAGTGTTCGGTCAATTTCTTTGAAGAATGTCATGGGTATCCTTATGGGGACTGCATTGAATCTGTACAGAACTCTAGGGAGTATTACCATTTTGACAATGTTGATTCTCCCCATCATGAGCAGGGAATATGTTTCCATTTCCTCATGTTCTCTTTTATCTCTTGGAGCAGTGTCTTGTAGTTTTCTTTGTACACTTGGTAAAGTTGCACACTTGGTTAAGTTGATTCCTAGGTATTTGATTTTCTGTGGTACAATTGTGAGTGGAATCATTTCCTTAATATCTCTTTCTTCTCTTTTGTTATTTGTATATAGGAAAGCTGTTGACTTTTGAGTGTTGATTTTGTATCCTGCCACTCTCCTATATGTGTCTATTGTTTCTAGGAGTTATTTTGGTAGACAGTTTAGGGTTCTCTAGGTATAATATCATGACATCTGCATGTTGGAGGACAGGTTTAGCTAGATGGGAGCTTTGTTGTTTTGCCCACTCCCAGCTTAATCTATTTAAGCCAAGGTTCATGCTAATGAGACCTCTCTTCTATGTAAACACTGCAAGAGGGTGTGGCACTTACAGATGTCACCTTGATTGAATAACTTCTGACTTATACATCTACTAAGACTTCTATGTTTTCTAGATTGGGCACAGCTCCTCTTTATACCCACTGCACCCAGCGTGGGACAGTTAGAATTTGCCAGGAGACTACCATCCTGCCTACGTTGAGACTATAGGAAGACTATAGAAGGATCATACTAGTTTGCTCTAAGCAGGAGAGTGTGACCCTTTAAGTACAGGAGAACAAGATTTTCAGAATCACCCTGGTGCAGATAATAATAAGAAGCACCTTGTGGGTACCATCTAGATTACATGAAGCTCATGAAATTAAGATGTATTACTTTATATCATCCCTCTCTCTCCAGTGTTTTACATAAGAGATAATCTCAGTAGAAAAGATTAGACCTTGGCTAATCTTTGTTTATACCTGCAATAGGGTGTGGTACTACACTCTGTTTAGAGTTCTTTGTTGATAGGACTGTCCCTGGATTACTTTGGTGTATATAAGCAAACTGACTTGAGGCCCCTTAGGCCTTTGGCCTTTTGCTTTCGACTTTTGGCTCCTCACCTTCTAGCTTTTGGCTTTTGGCTTTTTGCTCTTTGGCCTTCTGCTCCTTCTGGGTAGGACTCAGCTCGGGTGAGATCCTCTCTCTTTGGTGGGAGAGTTAGGCTCTTTTGTATGGTCTAAGTCCAGACCAGAGCTAGAGTTTGTTCACTATAGTGGAGTGCTGTGGAAGAGCTTTTTGTACTATTAAAAGCCTTTTTGGAACTGCACCAGACTCGTGAGTTTTCATCTGTTCCCCCGGCATCCTCGGAGGTAGAAGAGAATTTCTGTCCTGACACTGTCGGGGATCCCAGCGGCGTTCCCCGACATCTGCGAGTAATGATAGCTTGACTTCTTCCTTGCCTATCTGGATGCCCTTGATGTTCTTTTCTTCTCTGATTGCTATAGCAAGTACTTCCAGTACCATATTGATAAAAGAGGTGAGAGTGGACAACCTTGTCTTCTCCCTGATCTCAGAGGGGAGGCTTTCAATTTTTCCCCCATTAAGAATGATGAGCTTTTGGCAGATGACTGTAATTATCTTTAGGAAAGTTCCTTCAATTCCCATTTTCTGGAGGGTTTTAATCATGAACGGGTGATGGAACTTATCAAATGCTTTCTCTGCGTATATTCATAGGATCACATGGTTTTTAATTTTTCTCTTATTGATATGCTCTATTATGTTGATTGACTTGCGAATGTTGAACCAACCTTGCATTCCCGGGATGAATCCTACTTGGTCATGATGTATATATAATCTTGATGAGTCTTCGGATTCTGTTTGCTAGTACTTTGTTGAAGATCTTAGCATCTGTGTTCATCAGGGATATTGGTCTGTAGTTTTCTTTCTTTGTGTTTTCTCTCCGTGCTTTGGGTATAGGGTGATATGTGCCACATAGAAGCTATTTGGGAATCTTTCTGTTTCTTCTATTTCCTGGAAGAGCTTGAAAAGAACTGGCAGTAGATCCTCCTTAAAGGTTTGGTAGAGTTCACTAGTGAATCCGTCTGGACCTGGGCTTTTGTGTTTGGGCAGACTTTTAGTTACTGTTTCAATTTCCTTGATGGTGATAGGCTTATTCAGGTATTGCAGGTCTTCTTGTTTCAGTAGTGGGAGGTTATAGGACTTCAGGAATTTATCCATTTCTTCTAGATTCTCATGTGTCATGGCATACAAGCTCTCATGGAATGGTTTGAGGCTCTTTATGTTCCTGGAGCAAGAAGGTGCCCTTGGGCTCTACTTGCAGGATGCAGATCATATGGAGATGTTACTGGTGCCCGCTCAAGCAAATCGATGATGACGGGAAGACAGTGATACAGTGATAGAGTGATACAGGCTCTCAAAGTAACCTCTGATGATCTTTTGGATTTCTGTGCTTTCTGTTAGATGTCACCATTTTTCCTTGTGATTCTGTTTATTTGGGTTCTCTCTTCCCTGTCCTTACAAGTCTTGCCAATGGTTTGTCAATCTTGTTTATTTTTTCAAAGAACCAGCTTTTGGTTTCATTAATCTTTTAGATTGATTTTTTTTTTTTTTGGTTTCCAACTCATTGATTTCCTCTCTAAGTTTTATTATTTCCTTTTTTCTGCCTGGGTTGGGCTCTTTTTCGTTGATCTTTTTCTAATATCTTCAGTTGTGTAGTCAGGTTATTTATGTGGGCCCTTCCTTCTTTCCTGATGAATGCTCGCAGAGCTATAAACTTTCCTCTTGACACGGTTTTTGCCTTGTCCCACAAATTTTTATAGTTGATGTCTTCATTTTCATTTGTTTCCAGGAATCTTTGGATTTCCTGTTTGATTTCTTCTATGACCCATTGGTTGTTCAGCAGTGAACTGTTCAGTTTCCAGGTGTTTGGTTTGACTTCCTGTTTCTTTGTACGGTTAACTTCCATTTTCAGTGCATCATGGTCTGAAAAGATAGTTGACACAATTTTTATCTTTTTACTTTATTGTGGTATGCTTTGTGGCTCAGCATGTGGTCTGTCTTGGTGAATGTTCCATGTGCACTAGAGAATTATGTGTATTCAGCTTTTTTTGCATGAAAAGCCCTGTATATATCCATTAGCTCTCTTTCTTCCATTTCTTCCTTGAGGGCCAATATTTCCTTGGTGAGTTTCAGTCTTGTTGATGTATCCATAGTTGACAGAGCAGTGTTGAAGTCTCCAACTATTATTGTGCTACTGTTAATGTCTTCTTTGAGGTCTCTTACCAGTTGCTATAAGTATTTTGCTGGCCTCTCATTGGGTGCATATATGTTTAGTAGTGTAATTTCTTCCTGGTATACATACCCTTTAATTAATAAGAAATGGCCTTCGTTGTCCCTTCTAACCTTTTTCAGCCTCAAGTTTATATTATCCGATACTAGTGTGGCCACACAGTTTGCCTGTAGTTAATGCTCAGTTCTATGAGGGTAATAGCACGTTCAACAATTATTAGCACACCGTTTTCTTCTCTGTCTTACCTAATTGTTGCAGGTGGACCTCACGGGTGACTTATGTGAGGCGGGAAGAGGAGAGCAGATTGTCGCTTTCTCCTCAGATGCCTCTGCCACCCGGGATCCGCTGAGCAAGCTTAGGACTGATAAAGTCTGCAATGAGCCCCTGCGGCGTGGGCCTGAGCCCCACCAGCCCCATGAGGTGGCCGTCAAGCCACACCTGATGCCCGCTTGATCTCTAGGCACGGGAGTTAATCCCCACCACCCGAAGTTTCTCGGGGGAGCCACGGACTCAGGCTGGAGCGAGGAATTGCTCTTTGCAGGAAAGGAAAGTCAGTCCTAGGCCTTACCCAGGTCTGCCTTTACGGTTCTTGTCTTTCTCACAGAAAAAGATTTTTCAGGAGTCGACGAGCAGTGAAGTAAAAATAGATTTTATTAAGAAGGTTTTTGGAGAGGGAAGGGGGAGAGAAAGTAAGAGAAAGAGTAACGCGTTCAAGGGAGAATGCGGGCTACTGCAAAGATGGAGAGAGAATAAAAGAGAGAGTACACATCTCAAGAGGGGAGATGCGGGCAACACACGTGCTCAGGCACCACATGTGCTCGGCCACATGGGCTCAGGTAGCATGTGTGTCCATGCAGCATGTGCGTGCAGGCAACATGTGTGCCCAGGCATCATGTGTGCACTGTCCTTTGGTCAGGACGGCTTTTAAAGATTTCTCCCCAAGTTACTCCCATATGGGGCTTTAACCTCGGTTGCTAAGGCCCTGTTGCCAAGGGGAGTAGACTTTGTGAGCTGGGTGCTGGGCTGGAAGGCTGATTTATCTTCCTTAGGAAAGTTAGTTATCTAAAGCCTTTAAAAGTGTCAGTGGCCTATGGGCTTCACACATTCCCTTTTGGCCTTCCCTTACCCCAGGGTCTATTGTTGATAGTGGTCTTGTCAAGTTTAGTTTGGGCTTTCAATCAGGTGCGGCTCTGTATCTCTTCTTCAGGAATTTTATTGCCATGTGGCACCCC
The DNA here is from genome assembly GCA_021461705.1 of Cryptotis parvus. Taxonomy (NCBI): domain Eukaryota; kingdom Metazoa; phylum Chordata; class Mammalia; order Eulipotyphla; family Soricidae; genus Cryptotis; species Cryptotis parvus. Next base: position 16,273 of record JAJIBD010006888.1, on the reverse strand, counting down.
CTGTCTGCCTGCCTACAACATAATCTCTGACTCCCACATGTTTGTGGTAATTTTCACATTTGATGAACTCCTGATCTACGTTTCACCTTACCTTGGATATTGGTATCATAATATGTATGTATCGGCATAGCGCACTACAGCCCAGAACTCCTGGATTCAAGCGATCCTTCGGCCTCAGCCTCCCGAGTAGCTGGGACTACAGGTGTGTGCCACCATGCCCGGCGTGACTCACAGACATGCGGCAGAGCTGCTACTGGCTCTCACTGTGCCCAGCCACTCACAAGTCACCCAGGAGGAATGGCGGGTTCTAGCCCTGGTCCGCCACCCCAGCAGAGCCTTGCAACAAGCCAGACGACCCCCACTCCAGGAGGGCCTCCATTTTCCACATCCGACTTCCCTCTCGTCAGAACTCCACCCAGCAGCCCAGCTCGCGTGGCCACAGCCGTGCACTTCATCAATAAACATTGGATTTAGAGATGACTACAAGAGTATGCTACCCTCACGGCAGAGCCTGGCAAGCTACCCGTGTCGTATTTGATATGCCAAATACCAGTAACAATTTTAGACCTCATTCCCATGACCTGATGGAATGGTTTGAGGCTCTTTATGTTCCTGGAGCAAGCAGGTGCCCTTGGCCTCTACTAGCATGATACAGGACACATGGTGATGTTACTGGTGCCCGCTCGAGCCAATCGATGATGAGCGGGAAGACAGTGATACAGTGATGCAATGAATATGTATGTATATCATGATATGTATATATATTTATGTCATGCAAATAAATGAAGTCATTCTATATCTGTTTTTCTCCTGGCTAATTTCACTCAAGATGATTCTTTCCATGTCCATACATTTATAGGCGAATTTCATAACTTCATTTTTCCTAACAGCTGCATAGTATTCCATTGTGTAGAAGTACCACAATTTCTTTATCCAGTCATAAATTCTCAGGCACTCCTGTTCTTTCCAGATTCTGGCTATTATGAATAATGCTGCTATTAACATAAAAGTAGGGCTGGTGTTTCTGCTGTGTGTTTTTGGCTTCGCAGGGTATGTTCCCAGGAGTGGTATGACTGGGTCAATTGGGAGTTCAATTTCTAGTCTTTGGAGGAATGTCCATATAGTTTCCAAAAAGGCAGTACCAGTCGACATTCCCACCAACAATGGATGAGAGTCCCCTTTTTCCTGCATCCACGAAGCACTTGTTGTTCTTACTCCTTAGGATATGTGCCATCTCTGTGGTGTGAGATGATATCTCATTGTTGTTTTGTTTTACAACTCTCTGATGACTAGTGATGATGAGCATTTTTTCATAATCTTTTGACCATCAAACTACTTCCATTGGACGTTTCTGTTCATTTCTTCTCCCAATTTTTGATGGGGTTGGCTTTTTTTTCTCTGTAAAAGTTCTAACAGTGCCCGATATATCCTGAATATTAACCCCTTATCAGATGGATATTGGGTGAATATTCTTCCCCATTCTGTGGACTGTCTTTGTATCTTGGTCATTGTTTCTTTTGAGGGTGCAGACTTCTGGACTTAGGTACACATAACTTCTCCATTATTAGATATTTGTTCCTTTGAGAGTGAATGGGGCCTCTGGAACTACTTTAATTTTCATGAACATAGATTTGTTGAATTCGGCTGTAGACATATCTTTCCACATTCTTGGTTGAAGTCCACCAGCACTTGTGGTGCCTGGCTAATGTTTGGTGTTATTAGAACAATGTCATCAGCAAAGCGGATGTGGTTTAGTTACGGACTATCTTCACTCCCATTCCTTCCCATTCTAACTGTCACTGAAGTTCTTTGGGTGGCGCTGAAGAGGTTTTTGAAATGGTGTCACCCTGCTGAAACCCTCTTTTGACATCAATGTTATCTTCCTTGTAGAATGGATTCACCACCAAGATCCTGGTGTTGAATCCATAACAGCTTAAGAAAGTTGAGAAGTCAACGTGATGAACCACCTAAAACCTGATCTGCGCAGGAGAAATAGAGTGGCATGTAATGCCTTCAAAAGCATCGAAGAAAAGGACAAAGAATCTCCAGCTCCTGGCATGTCTCTTAGACTCCACCATTCTCCCTGCAAAAACATACGCGTCTCAGAATCATGGGCCCTATGAAAGCAGTATGAGAATGCTATTCGTGTCTCCCAAGGAGGAATTGAAAGAGCCATGCTTGGAATATCATGCCTCACTCAAGTGAGAGAAGGAATCCAGAATTCTGACCTCTGTCAATGTTCCAGGGTTAGGGATGCTGTCTCGTTTGCCAAGGCATCAAAAAATCAGATGGGCTGGACATGTAATGCAATTTGGAGACCACCGCTGGACTAGAGCCATTATTGACTGGATCCCATGAAATGTCAAAACATCCAGTGGCTGCCCACCTCCAAGATGGTCAGACTTCTTTGTCAAGACCCTGAATGAACGGTTTGAGGCTCTTCGTATTCCTAAAGCGACCAGATGCCATTTGCTACACTGGCACGGGATAGGGTCAAATAGAAATGTTACTGGTGCCTTCTTTAACAAATGGATGAATAACGGGATGTCAAGTGATCAAGTGAGTTGCAGAAGCTTTTTAGCTTCGTGTTGTCCCATATGTTTATCTTTTATTCTAGTTGTTTTGTTAGTGGTGTATCTTCTTTGAAGATGTCCTTAGCTTCAATGTCATGGAGGGTTTTTCCTATATTTTCTTCAATGTACTTTATGGATTCAGGTCTGATATTGAGATCTTTAATCCATTTTGATCTGATTTTTGTGCATGGTGTTAGACAAATGTCCAAATTCAGTTTTTTTTTACATGTAGCTACCCATTTTTCTTAGCACCACTTGTTGAAGAGGCTTTCCTTGCTTCATTTCATACTTTTCTCCTTTAACAAAGATTAATTGTTCATGTATTTGAGGCTGGTTGTCAGGATACGCAACCCTATTCCATAGATCCACAGGTGTGTTTTTATTCTGATACCATGGTGTTTTAATTACCACTGCTTTGAAGTAGAGTTTGAAGTTGGGAAAGGTGATGCGTCCCATCTTCATTTTTCCAAGGATTGCTTTAGCTATCCAGGGAGGAATATCCATTCAATCTCAGAAGAGATCCAGACCCATCCACTCCAGACCCACAGCTGCGCTGTTCAAATGGCCCCACAAGGAAGCAATCCATGGAGCTGACCTCACAGTAAAGGGCTTGGTCAGCCCCTGGCTGAGTCCAACATTGCTCCAAGGGTTTGCTCACACATGCGAGGGAGAGACCATGCCAGCCAGACTCAGAGCAGAGATATGGGTCCCACCCTTTCCACCACCAGCTGCCCTTGAAGAGAGACCCGCCCATGCCAGACCCACAGCTACGTTGACACGTGGACGCAAAGTGGCTGTGTGATATTCTTAGATAATACTGATTTTAGGGTAATGTCCTACCCAGGATCTTTCACATTTATACACTGTATTCAGTTCTAGACAGGTTCTAACTGATACATGTCTTCCCTTTAAGCCTAGCAAGAAGTCAGAGCAACCCATCATGCAGTCACTCTCAATATCCAGACTCTATAGTTCCTCAGAGCTCATCAAGAGAAACCTGATCTTTCCCCATTAAATTTTATCACTAAAAGCTCAAGATGAGAGCCATCTACTGAGAGTATACCACCTACATGGCAGAGCTTGGCAAGCTAAATAGTAATGATTATGGACCTCATTCCATGATCTGAAGAATGGTTTGAGGCTCTTTCTGTCCCTGGAGCAACAAGATGCCATTGGGCTACACTTGCTTCTAACAGGATGTATGGAAATAATACTTGTGCCCGCTTGAGCAAATTGATGAACAATGGGAAGACAGTGATACAGTGGTACAGTGATCCATGAGGGATTATTATTCCTTACAAATTTCAGAAGTGTATCGTCAATTTCTTTGAAGAATGTTATGGGTATCCTTAAAGGGATGACATTGAATCTCTAATACTCTAGGGAGTATTACCATTTTAAAGTATTTTATTATACCACTGTGAGATATACAATTACAAAGATGTTCATGACTGTGTTTCGTTCATACAGTGTTGCAGCACCCATCCCCACCAGTCCTCATTTCCCACCACCAATGTCCCCAGTTTCTCCCCCTCCCCAAGCCTGCCTCTATGGCAGGTGGAGAATCCATTCTTTTTTTCTTTCTGGGTCACTCCTGGCAACACTCAGGACCATATGGGATGCCAGGAATCAAAACCAGATCATGCACATGCAAGGCTTTACCTGCTGTGCTATCACTCCGGCCAGGAGAATCCATTTTTTAAATTTTTACAATTTTTTAACAATTACAAAACTGTTCATGTTTTTGGTTTCAGTGTTCCAGCACCCATCCCCTCCACCAGTGCCCATTTCTCACCACCAATGTCCCCTATTCCCTCCACCCTCCACTAGTCTGCCTCTGTGGCAGGTTCTCCATCTCTTTTCTCTCTTTCCCTTTTCTCTCTCTCCCCTTCTATTACATATTGTGGATTATAATACATATACAAAGAGGTTATAATGTTTATCATTTTGCCTATATTTAATGCTAAGTTCTATGTGGTAATAGACTTTCAACAATTATTGGCACACTGTTCCCTTCTCTGTCTTACCTAACCTCTGCTACCACACCTTTGTGGGCATTTCCACCTTTGACAAGACCTCCTGATCCACATTTCGCATAATCTTGGATATTGGTATCATAATATGTATATATATATGTATATGTATATATGTATATATATGTATATATATATATAAGCTCCCCATGTCCTATTTGATATGCCAAATACCAGTAACAATTAGTAACAATTATATTAGGTCATTCCCATGACCTAATATAATGGTTTGAGGCTCTTTATGTTCCTGGAGCAAACAGATACCCTTGAGCTCTAATAGCATGAGACAGGACATATGGAGATGTTACTGGTGCCCGCTTGAGCAAATCGATGATGAACGGGAAGGTAGTGATAGTGATATATATATATATATGTATATATATACACATATATATACATATATATATTTATGTCATGCAAGCACTTGTCTTCTCACTCTTTTGGATATGTGCCAGTCTCTATAGTGTTAGATATCTCATTGTTGTCTTGATTTGCATCTCTCTGATAACTAATGAGCATTTTTTCATATGCCTTTGGGCCAGTCGAACTTCCTTCTTTCTGTTGATTTCTTGACCACATTTTTTGATGTGCTTGACTGTTTTCTTCTTGTAAAGCTCTACCAGTGCCTGATATATCCTGAATATTAACTGCTTATCAGATGTGTATTGGGTGAATATTCTTTCCCATTCTGTGGACTGTCTTTCTATCTTGGTCATTGTTTCTTTTGAGGTGCAGAAGGTTTTTAGCTTCATTTTGTTCCATGTGTTTATCTTTTCTTCTAGTTGTTTTGTTGTGGTGTTTCTTCTTTGAAGATATCTTTAGCTTCAATGTCCTGGAGGGTTTTTTTATATTTTCTTCAATGTACTTTTATGGATTCAGGTCTGATATTGAGATCTTTAATCCATTTTGATCTGATTTTTGGCACGCTGTTAGACACAGGTCCAAATTTATTTTTTCACATGTAGCTGCCCAGTTTTCCCAGCATCACTTTTTTGAAGAGGCTTTTCTTGCTCCATTTTGTACTTTTTTGCTCCTTTAACGAAGATTAATTGTTCATGTATTTGAGGCTGGTTGTCAGGATAATCAATTCTTTTCCATAGGTCCACAGGTCTGTTTTCATTCCAATACCATGCTGTTTTAATTGAGACTGATTTGAGTAGAGTTTGAAGTTGGGAAAGGTGATTCCTCCCATCCTTTTTTTCCCAAGGACTGCTTTAGCTATCCATGGGGGTTTATTATTTCATACAAATTTCAGAAATGTTTGGTCAATTTCTTTGAAGAATGTCATGGGTATCCTTATAGGGATGACATTGAATCTGTATAAGACTCTAGGGAGTATTACCATTTTGACAACATTTATTCTCCCGATCCATGAGTATGGACTGTGTTTCCACTTCCTTGTGTCCTCTTTTATTTCTTGAAGTAATATTTTGTTGTTCTCTTTGTAGAGGTTCTTTATGTTCTTTGTCTAATTGATTCCTAGGTGTTTAATTTTCTGTGGCACAATCGTAAATGGGATCGTTTTCTTAATATCTTTCCTCTCGTTATTAGTATATAGGAAAGCCACAGATATTTAGGTATTGATTTTGTACCGTGCCTCTCTACTATAAGTGTCTATTATTCTAGTAGTTATTTGGTAGAGAGTTTAGGGTTCTCTAGTTATAATATCATGTCATCTGAGAATAGTGATAACGACTTCTTCCTTGCCTATCTGGATGCTTTTTCTGTCCTTTATCTGTTTTTTTTCTTCTCTGATTCCATGGCAAGTACTTCCAGTACTATATTGAATAAAAGAGGTGAGTGGGGGGGGCAATCTTGTCTTGACCCTGATCTTAGGGGGGAAGGCTTTCAATTTTTCCCCATTGAGAATGATACTTGCTGTGGGTTTTTGGTAGATGGTTTTGACTAACTTGAGGAAGGTTCCTTCAATTCCCATTTTTGGAGGGTTTAATCATGAACTGGTTCTGGATCTTGTCAAATGATTCTCTCTGTCTATAGATATGATCATATGGTTTTTAATTTTTCTCTTATTGATATGATGTATTATGTCGATTGCCTTGCAAATGTTGAACCATCCTTGCATTCCCGGGATGAATCCTACTTGGTCATGATGTATAATCTTTTTGATGAGTCTTTGGATTCTGTTTGCTAGTATTTTGTTGAAGATCTAAGCATCTGTGTTCATCTGGGAGATCAGTCTATAGTTTTCTTTCTTTGTGTTATCTCTCCCTGCTGTGGGTATCAGGGTGATATGTGCCTGTAGAAGCTGTTTGGGAGTGTTTCTGTTTCTATTTACTGGAAGAGCTTGAAAAGGACTGGGAGTAGGTACTCCTTAAAGGTTTGGAAGAATTCACTAGTGAATCCATCTGAACCTGGGCTTTTGTTTTTGGCCAGACTTCTAATTACTGTTTTAATTTTCTCTATGGTGATAGGATTATTCAGGTACTCAGGTCTTGTTTCAGCCGTGGAAGGTTATAGGACTTCAGGAATTTATCCATTTCTTCTAAGTTCTCATGTTTTATGGCATAGAGACTCTCAAAGTAATCTCTGATGATCTTTTGGATTTCTGTGGTTTCTGTTGTGATGTCCTACTTTTCATTTCTGATTCTGTTTGTTTGGGTTCTCTCTTTCCCTGTCCTGACAAGTCTTGCCTGTGGTTTGTCGATCTTGTTTATTTTATAAAAGAACAAGCTCTTGGTTTCATTAATCTTTGGGATTGATTTTTGGGTTTCCTGCTCATTATTTCCTCTCTAAGTTTTAGTTTTTCCTTCTTTGTGCCATGGTTGGGTTCCTTTTGTTGGTGTTTTACTAACATTTTGAGCTGTGAAGTCAGGTTATTTCTGTAGGCCCTTTCTTCTTTCCTGATGAATGCTTGCAGATCTATGAACTTTCCTCTTAACCTGTTTTTGCTGTGTTCCACTAGTTCTGATAGTTGGTGTCTTCAATTTCATTTGTTTCCAGGAATCTTAGGATATCCTGTTTGATTTCTTATGTGATCCACTGGTAGTTCTGCAGTGAGCTATTCATTTTCCAGGTGTTAGGTTTAATTCTCTGTTTCTGAGTGTGGCTAACTTCCATGATGTCAGAAGTCAGAAGGAGAGAGACAGATACAGAATGACTGCATTATTTGCATAACATAAATATATATATGTACATATTATGATACCAATATCCAAGATCAAGTGAAATATATATCAGGAGGTCTTGTCAAAGGTGGAAATTATCACAAATGTGTGGGATTCAGAGGCTAGGTCAGACAGAAAATGGAACAGTGTGCTAACAATCATCGAGGGTACTAATGCCAACCTAGAACTGAGCATTACATAGAGGCAAAAAAGATACACATGACAACCCTTTAATGTATGTTCTGTAATCCATAGTCTGGAAGGGAAGGAAAAGAGAAAGAGAGAGAAAGGGAAAGAAATAAAGAACCTGCCATAAAGACCTAGCCTCTGACTCCCACACATTTGTGATAATTTCCACCTTTGACAAGACCTCCTGATATATATTTCACTTGATCTTGGATATTGGTATCATAATATGTACATATATATATTTATGTTATGCAAATAATGCAGTCATTCTGTATCTGTCTCTCTCCTTCTGGCTAATTTCGCTCAACATAATCTCCATGTCCATCCATTTATAGACAAATTTTATAACTTCATTATACATATAATCAGGGTTGGCTGATATATATATATATATATATATATGTATATATATACGTATCAACCAGCTCTCTAACTTCTCTATTTTCTCCTTCAGGGCCAGTATTTCATTGGTGAGTTTCATTCTTGTCGATCTATCAAGAGTTGATAAAGCAGTGTTGTAGTCTCCAACTACTATTGTATTATTGTCAGTGTTTTCTTTGAATTCTATTAGCAGTTGTTTTAAGTATTTTGCTGGCCCCTCATTGGGTGCATATATGTTTAGGAGTGCAATTTCTTCCTGTTATACATATCCCTTAATTATTAAGAAATGGCCTTCACTGTCTCTTCTAACCTTTTAAAGCCTGAAGTCTACGTTTTCTTATACTAGTATGGCCACACCGGCCTTTTTAAAATATTTTTTATTTTTACAATTGCAAAGAAATACAATTAAAAAGTTCATATTTGGGTTTTGGTCATAAAGTGTTCCAACACCCATCCCTCCACCAGTGCCCATCTCCCACCACCAACATCCCCGGTTCCCTCCCCCTCCCCCAGCCCTCCTCCATGGCAGGTTCTTTATTTCTTTCCATTTCTCTCTCTTTCTCTTTTCTTTCCCTTCCAGACTATGGATTACAGAACATACATTAAAGGGTTGTCATGTGTATCCTTTTGCCTCTATGTAATGCTCAGTTCTAGGTTGGCATTAGTACCCTCGACGATTGTTAGCACACTGTTCCATTTTCTGTCTTACCTAACCTCTGACTCCCACACGTTTGTGAAAATTTCCACCTTTGACAAGACCTCCTGATATATGTTTCACTTGACCTTGGATATTGGTATCTTAATATGTACATATATATATATTTATGTTATGCAAATAATGCAGTCATTCTGTATCTGTCTCTCTCCTTCTGGCTAATTTCACTCAATATAATCTTCTCCATGTCCATACATTTATAGGCACATTTTACAACTTCATTTTTTCCTAACACCTGCATAGTATTCCATTGTGTAGACATACCAAAGCTTCTTTATCCAGTCATCGATTTTCGGGCACTCTAGTTGCTTCCAGATTCTGGCTATTGTGAATAATGCTGCTATGAACATAAAAGTAGGGATGGTGTTTCCGCTGCGTATTTTTGGTTTCCCAGAGTAGATTCCCAGGATTGGTATGGCTGGGTCAAATGGGAGTTCAATTTCTAGTCTTTGGAGGAATGTCCATATTGTTTTTCAGAAAGGCTCTAGCAGCCAGCATTCCCACCAATAATGGATGAGTGTCCCCTTTTCCCCACATCCATGCCAGCACTTGTTGTTCTTGCTCTTTTGAATATGTGCCAGTCTCTGTGGTGTAAAGTGGTATCTCATTGTTGTTTTGATTTGCATCTCTCTGATGATTAGTGATGATGATCATTTTTTCATATGTGTTTTGGCCATTCGAATTTCTTCCTTGTCAAAGTTTCTGTTCATTTCTTCTCCCTATTTTTTGATGGGGTTGATTATTTTCTTCTTGTAAAGTTCTACCAGTGCCTGATATATCCTGGATATTAACCCCTTATCAGATGGGTATTGGGTGAATATTCTTTCCCATGATCTTGTGTTTGAGGTTGGGTGTCAGGATACTCAATTCTATTCCATAGGTCCACAGGTCTGTTTTTTATTCCAATACCATGCTGTTTTAGTTACTACTGCCTTGTAGTACAGTTTCAAGTTGGGAAAGGTGATGTCTCCCATCTTTCTTTTCCCCAGGATTGCTTTAGCTATCCTTGGGGTTTATTGTTCCATCCAAATTTCAGGAGCGTTATATCTGAAAAATCTTCTCCAAATCTTAGGAATTTTCCTTTGTATGTGATTTCCTTCTTTTATCTTGCTGGTTAATGTATTCTATCTCTATGGTTCTTGTCATTTTGATTAGACTATGTATTGGAATATTCTTATTTGGGTCTCTCTTAGATGATACCCTTCGGACCTCCTGAATGTGGGAGCAACCACTATTCAGTTCTGGGAACTTCTCAGCAATGATTGCTTTGATGGTTCCTTCTTCATCAGGGTTTTCTTCTTGTCCCTCTTGGACTCCAGTGATCCTTTCGTTATTTCTTTTTGGCTTCATCTCGGTCATTTCTTGTTGTCTCTTTGTTTACTGTGAATCTTTTTTCCATCTACTGCTGTTGCTGAGAAAGTCTCTGCACCTCATCTTTGAACTCACTGATTCTGTCCTCAGTGGCTGTGACTCTTCTGCGAAGGCCTTCCAGTGAGCTTTTCATTTCCTCCACCTAATTTTTAATACATATTATTTTTGCTTGCATTTTTAATTCCATTTTCCTTACTTTTGCTTTCATGTCCTCTTGCATTTTATTGGCTCTGTGTTCCATTGCTTACTTGAGCTCCTTATTCATCCTTAACAGCTCCCCTTGAAATTGTTTATCAAGAAGTTATTTATACAGCTCATCGTTATTGCTTGGCTCATCTTGCTCATCGTTATTGCTTGGCTCATCTTGGCAGGTGTCTTCTCTGACAGAGTTTGATGGAATTCTTAGTTGCTTTACCATTATGATTGTTACAGGTTACAACTTGAGTGTACTTGTGTGGCTGGGCAGTACAGTGGGAGTTGTTTATGGTTTTCATGGAGTTTTGAGGGATATGGCGATATTATGGCTATGGGATGTGGGAATATTGTAGCTAATGTACCCCAGTACTACTATATCACTGTATCGCTGTATCCCTGTCTTCCCGTAGATCATCGATTTGCTAGAGCAGGCACTAATAACATCTTAATACGTCCTGTCACATGAGAGATAGCCCAAGAGCATCTGCCTGCTCCAGGAACATAAAGAACCTCAAACCATTCCATCAAGTAATGGGAATGAGGTCCATAATTGTTACTAGTATCTGGCATGTCAAATACGACACGGATAGCTTGCCAGGCTCTGCCGTGTGGGTGGGATTTTCTTGTAGTCATGTCAATATTTGAGCATTTATTGATGAACGAGCCAGGCTGTAATCAGCTCTTCTGCTGGGTGGAGCTCTGAGGAGAGGGAGTCCGATGTGGAAAATGGTGGCCCTCATGGTGTGGGGGTTCCTCTGGCTTCTTGTGAGGATCTGCTGGGGTAGGATATCCAAAAGCTGATAATTTCAGGTTTTGAGTTTTGGGGTGTGAAACCTGGAGTAGAGCGGCCAAGATCATGGAGATTGGCGCAGGGGAGGGTGCCGGGTCAGGGGATGGCATGACTTGACAGACTTAAGGCCACCAGCCCTTTGTCTTCTGCTTTGCATGGTGCTTGAAGGGATGTGGACGAAGGGAGTTCCAAACACACCTGGAGTAGAGCAGCCCAAATTTATTTATTTATTGTCAGCATAGGGTTGTTATTTTCCTATTGTCTCCTAGACCAGAAATTTCATGAGGCCTGGGAGATATATCCAGAGTTCCTTTCCAGTGTGCACTTAATGACAGTTTATATTTGAGCTGTATTAATTAATTGTGATACATATGTGGAGAAGGATGAATATGTGAGCATTAGAATGTCAGAGAGACACACACGGGGCAGATCTGCTACTTGCTCTCCCTGTGCCCAGGTGATCACGAGGTGTCCGGGAGGGATGGTGGGTTCTAGCCCTGGCCCTTCAGCTCAGCACAGCCTCTCAAGAAGTCAGAGGAACCCCCCACACCATGAGGGCTGCCATTTTCCACATCTGGACTCCCTCTCATCAGAGCTCCACCCAGCAGAAGAGCTGATCACAGTCCGGCTCATCAGTGACCCACCCTGCAGCAGTTTTTTTTCAATCCCAGCCAAGGTATGCTGATCCAGAGACACACACACAGGGCAGAGCTGCTACTTGTTCTCCCTGTGCCTGCCCAGCTGATCGGGAGGCATCCTGGAGGGTCTGCAAGCGGCTGTGAGGTTCATCAATAAATGCTTAAGTTTTGAGGGAAGTATAAGAGTATTCCTCCCACAGGGCAGAGCCTGGAAAGCTACCAGTGTCGTATTTGATATGCCAAATACCAGTAACAATTATAGACCTCATTCCCATGACTTGATGGAATAGTTTTAGGCTCTTTGTGTTCCTGGAGTGGGCAGATACCCTTGGGCTGTCTGACATGTGACAGGATGTATTGAGATGTTACTGGTGCCCGCTCGAGCAAATTGATGATCTATGGGAAGACAGTGATACAGTGATACAGAGAATGTCAGAAGTAGGCAAAGGTAAGTCTGTGAAATGTCTCATGCCTTATATGAAGTGAGGTGTTGGATGAAAGGCTTATCTAGTTTGGGAGCTTTGTTGTTTTACCCACTCACAGCTTATTCTACTTACATGTACTTAAGCCAAGGTTCATTCTAATGAGATCTCTCCTATGTATACACTGCTAGAGGGTTACAGAAGTCACCTTGACTTTGAATAACTTCAGACTTATTATACATCTACTAAGACTTCTATGTTTTCTAGATTGGGCACAGCTCCTTTTGATACCCACTGCACCCAGCATGGGACAGTTAGAATTTACCAAGAGACTACTACCCTGGCTACATTGAGACTATCACTTAAGGTCTTACTAGTTTTCCCTCACCCAGGCAAGTATGACCCCTTTCAGTATATGGAGAACAAGATACTCAGAAATCACCTTGGTGCAGATAATAAATAAGAAGGACCTTATGGGTACCATCTAGATTACATGAAGCCCATGAAATTAAGATGTATTACTTTATAGCAGCCCCCTCCATCTCTCCAGTGTTTTACATAAGAGATAATCTCAAAAAAAAGAGATAATCTCAGAGGAAGGGATTAGTCCTTGGGTAACCCTTTGTTTATACCTGTAATAGGGTGTGGCACCACCCTTCTACAAGCTGTTTAGGGTTCTTTGTTGACTGGACACTCCCTGTCCACAGATAGGATTACTTTTGTGTATATAAGGGGACTGACTTGAGACCCCTTCCCCTTTTTTTCTCCTCCATCTTTTGGAAGGACTCCTCTAGGGTGAGATCCTCTCTCTTTGGTGGGAGACTTGGGCTCTCTTGTATGGTCAAATACTGACCAAGCTAGGGTTCTTTCATTATATTGGATTATGGTAGAGCTGTTTTTTTTTTTTACAAAAAACCCTTTTTGTAACTGCGATGGACTTTGTGAGTTTTTATCCATTACCCCTGGCAGCCTTGGAGGTAGAAGAGAACTTCTGTCCTGATACTGTTGGGGACCCCAGTGGCATCCTGGACAGTGAGGGAATTGGGGACATTGGTGGTGGGAAATGGGTACTGGTGGAGAGATGGGTGCTAAAACACTGTAAGACATAATCCAAATATGAACATCTTTGTAATTGTATATCTCATGGTTGTATAATAAAAATATTAAATTTTAAAAAGGCATAAAATCTGTGCCTATTACACACCTATTGAATAAATAAATGAGTGATATACATTTGTGTAAAAGAAAAAACAATGTCACTTTCAAATGGTAGGAAATTTCTGAAGAATGTTAAAACAAAGGTCAAATCTACTCTCCAAACATAAAGAATTACTAATGCATATAGGGACTGCATTGAATCTGTACAGAGCTCTAGGGAGTATTACCATTTTGACAATGTTGATTCTCCCAATCCATGAGCAGGGAATATGTTTCCATTTCCTTGTGTCCTCTTTTATCACTTGGAGCAATGTCTTGTAGTTTTCTTTGTACAGGTCCTTTACACACTTGGGTAAGTTGATTCCTAGGTATTTGATTTTCTGTGGCACAATTGTGAATGGAATTGTTTCCTTAATATCCATTTCTTCTCTTTTGTTATTTGTATATAGGAAAGCCACCGACTTTTGGGTGTTGATTTTGTATCCTGCCACTCTACTATATGGGTCTATTGTTTCTAGGAGTTTTTGGTAGAGAGTTTAGGGTTATCTAGGTATAATATCATGTCATCTGCAAATAATGATAGCTTGACTTCTTCCTTGCCTATCTGGACTCCCCTGGATGTCCTTTTCTTCTCTGATTGCTATGGCAAGTACTTCCAGTACTATATTGAATAAAAGAGGTGAGAGTGGGCAACCATGTCTTGTCCCTGATCTCAGGGGAAGGCTTTCAACTTTTCCCCCATTTAGAATGATGCTCGCTGTGGGCTTTTGGTAGATGGCTGTGACTATCTTGAGGAAAGTCCCTTCAATTCCATTTTCTGGAGGGTTTTAATCATGAACGGGTGCTGGATCTTGTCAAATGCTTTCTCTCGTCAAAGAAATTGACCAAACACTCCTGAAATTTGTGTGGAACAATAAACCCCCAAGGATAGCTAAAGCAATCCTCGGGAAAAAGAAGATGGGAGGCATCACCTTTCCCAACTTCAAACTGTACTACAAGGCAGTAGTAATTAAAACAGCATGGCATTGGAATAAAAAACAGACCTGTGGACCTATGGAATAGAATTGAGTATTATGACACAAACCAACCTCAAAGACATGATCATTTAATCTTTGATAAAGGTGCAACGAGTCTAAAATGGAGTAAGGGAAAGCCTCTTCAACAAGTGGTGCTGGGAAAACTGGGCAGCAACATGTTAAAGAAATGAATTTGGACCTGTATCTAACACCATGCACAAAAATCAGATCAAAATGGATTAAAGATCTCAATATCAGACTTGAATCCATAAAGTGCATTGAGGAAAATATAGGAAAAAACCCTCCACGACATTTAAGCTAAAGGCATCTTCAAAGGTGAAACATCACTAACAAAGCAACTAGAAGAAAATATAAACATATGGAACTACATGAAACTAAAAAGCTTCTGCACCTCAAAAAGAAACAGTGACTAAGATACAAAAGCAGTCCACAGAATGGGAAAGAATATTCACCCAATACCCATCTGATAAGGGGTTAATATCCAGGATATATCAGGCACTGGTAGAACTTTACAAGAAGAAACAAACAATCCCACCCATCAAAAAATGGGGAGAAGAAATGAACAGAAACTTCAGCAAGGATGAAATTCGAATGGCCAAAAAACATATGAAAAAATGCTCATCATCACTAATCGTCAGAGAGATACAAATCAAAACAACAATGAGATACCACTTTACACCACAGAGACTGGCACATATTCAAAAGAGCAAAAAAAGCAAGTGCTGGCATGGATGTGGGGAAAAGGGGACACTCATCCATTATTGGTGGGAATGCCGGCTGGTACAGCCTTTCTGGAAAACAATATGGACATTCCTCCAAAGACTAGAAATTGAACTCCCATTTGACCCAGCCATACCACTCCTGGGAATCTACTCTGGGAAACCAAAAATACGCAGCGGAAACACCATCCCTACTTTTATGTTCATAGCAGCATTATTCACAATAGCCAGAATCTGCAAGCAACTAGAGTGCCCGAAAATCCATGACTGGATAAAGAAACTTTGGTATGTCTACACAATGGAATACTATGCAGCTGTTAGGAAAAATGAAGTTATAAAATTTGCTACAAAATGGATGAACATGGAGAAGATTATGTTGAGCGAAATTAGCCAGAAGGAGAGAGACAGATGCAGAATGACTGCATTTATCTGCATAACACAAATATATATGTACATATTATGATACCAATATCCAAGGTCAAGTGAAACATATATCAGGAGGTCTTGTCAAAGGTGGAAATTATCACAAACGTGTGGGAGTCAGAGGCGAGGTAAGACAGAAAATGGAACAGTGTGCTAACAATTGTCGAGGGTACTAATGCCAACCTAGAACTGGCAAAAGAATTTGCCTGTATTTTGCCTAAATACTGGCAAAAGATAAAAATGTCGACAGGGTTAATACCAACCTAGAACTGAGCATTAAATACTGGAAAAAATTGCACATGATGGCCTCTAAGTGTATGTAGTCCAACCCACAATATGTAAGAGAAGGAAAAGAGAGAGAGAGGGATAGAGAGAAAAGAGATAAAGAACCTACCATTTAGGCAGGCTATGGGAGGGGGAGGGAATTTGGGATATTGGTGGTGGGAAATGGGCACTGGTGAGGGCGGGGTGCTGGAACACTATGTGATGAAATCTCTAAACATG
>JAJIBD010006887.1:0-102854 GCA_021461705.1 Cryptotis parvus | reverse complement strand
AAGAATGAAGTCAAAATAAGTTTCAGGAAAAAAATGTGACCAGAATGATAAACAAAACACAAAACACAAAAAATTGAAAGAAGTTGGAATGATGCTCTCTAGGGAGGGAATATGATGAGGAGAGTGAAGAACTCAGACTTGTTACGATACTCTATTGTTAAACTAAACAGTGACGATGGGCTCCATCCCTGGCTCCACGCACACAAAATTAAACCATAATGAACAAATAAAGCTGGCTGCAATTGGAATCTGCTGTTCTAGGAAGACAACAAAATCCACAGAGTGAACTGTCCTTTAGGAAAAGCAGCCTGAGGGGCTCCAGGGCTGAGTCTGGCAGGAGAAAGACAGGTTAAAATGAAAAAAGAAAGAAAAAGCAAAGCCAATCAGGCAGAATTGAGGAACAGGACTCTGAAAAGAAGAGCTGGCAGAGGGAGCCGGGAAAGGGTCCTGGGGCCTGAGCAGATCCCTGGTTTGGCAGATGGAGAGCCTGAGGAGAAAGACAGATGGACAGAGGGGCGGTGGGGAGGACAGTGAGAGGCCGAGGAGGGGCAGCTTTTATTTCACGGTACTCGTTTTCCTGTACATACTATGTTGTAGTGTCTCTTCAAGGAACCAGTTTTGGAACGTGTTCTACATAGAAGTTTTGGGTGAGTGAAGCTTTGGTCCCTGCAGTGGCAGGGGTGTGGTGAGGATTGAGTTGGGGGTGGGGAGTACATAGGTAGGAACTAGGGGGCAGAGTTGAGAGCCGAGAACTTCAGGGGAGCAGGCTGCAGTCTCAGATGACAATGGAGTGGTCAAACAGTGAACAGCCAAGAGAAAGGCCACCCTAGAGAGCGAGATGTGGCTTTCCCAAGAATCTAAAGGGAAGCTCCCTCACACAGAGCCCAAGTGGGCCCTAAGAAACCCAGACGGGGGCCGGAGCGATAGCCCAGCGGGTAGGGCGTTTGCCTTGCACGCCGGCTGGCCCATGCCGGCCCAGGTTCGATCCCGGCATCCCATATGGTCCCCGAGCACCGCCAGGAGTAATTCTTGAGTGCAGAGCCAGGAGTAACCCCTGAGCATCGCCGGGTGTGACCCAAAAGCAAAAAAAAAAAAAAAAAAAGAAAAAAGAAACCCAGACGGGCAGAAGAGGAAGAGGGAGATGGGCTCAGTTTCTAGGTTTTGGGATTCTCCTTCCTCTCTCCGTGCCTCAGAGCAGCCAATACCCCGCCTATAAACAAGGCAGCTTCCTCTCAGCCTGCTCCAGAGTCCCACCTCCCTACGCGTGCTTTTACCCCAGAAGTCAGCCCCTGGAAGACCTGGCCTCAGAGCTGCCTCCTAGACTGCTGGGCGCTGCAGCCAACTAACTTCCTCTTGGCCTGGCCCGAGACGCGGCCCGGCATCTGCAGAGATGGTTGCCTCGAGTCTCGGAATGGTCTAGTTTGAATTGGCTTCTTTGTGGCCTCTCGTTGCCAGAGCTCGCCCAGAGTACCTTGTCTACTCCCCACATCGCCCGCACCACCCCCAGACACACTCACCCAGCTTCATTTGGAGGCGGGATGGTTTGTAATTCATGGCTACTGACTCACCCTCCCGGGCGTCACAGTCTCCGTCGGAGATGGAGGCGCGGCTGGGTCCTGGACGGATAAAGCAGAGAGAACCAGAGTTGTTGAGAAGCAAGTACAGGGCACTACTCTCAGCCTGGAAACTGGCCTTCCTGTCGATCTGCTGAGTGTGTGTGTGTGTGTGTGTGTGTGTGTGTGTGTGTGTGTGTGTGTTGGGATTGGGAGATCTGCTGAGCTCTGTGTGTGTGTGTGTGTGTGTTGGGATTGGGAGATCTGCTGAGCTCTTGTGTGTGTGTATGTGTGTGTATGTGTATGTGTGTGTTGGGGTTGGGAGATCTGCCAAGCTCTTGTGTGTGTGTGTATGTTGGGGTTGGGAGATCTGCTGAGTGTGTGTGTGTGTGTGTGTGTGTGTGTGTGCGCGCTGGGGTTGGGAGAGCCGTGGAGCAGAAGGCAGAGAATTCCGTGAAGAGGGGGTAGGCCCATCCGTCATGACTGAAGAGCCAAGATGTAGCCCAGCTGTCTGGGTTTCTGTCTCCAAGGTCCTGTGTGATCCAGCCTCCTCCAGAAAATCCACCACAATCCCTTCGACCCTCAGGAGCGCGTCCACCCTCCTGCACTGGTCACCCTGCTCCCCAGTGCCCTTCCTGTGTGCTGCTTTGGAAAGGTCCTTCTGGTTCCCGTGACTCTCTGGTCAGCACAGCTGCTCCCCGAGGCAGGCCTTTGCCCCTGATTGTTGTAGTCCTGGAAAGGTCCCTTGACAGGACCCAGGAACTGGCTAGCCAGGACAGGCCAGGCTTCAAGGTTGCAGCCACTGGGCTATGCAGGGTTCTGATGAGGAGCTTTCCCTGATAGAGCATCTCCCAAAAGTCTGCCTCTATAGGATGAGTGAGAAGCCCCCGGTCAGACCAGCAGGACACCAGCAGTCCTATGCTTCCCTGAGTGCCAACATGGGGTCCGAATCCGTGAATGACCATGAATGACAAGCAAGTTCCCTCCATCCTCATGGCCTCCTCCTGGGCCGGGCAGTGCGCTCTAACCAAGTGTTACGATTCCCTCCAAAATGAACTGGAACAAGGGGTCTATCCTGTCCTGCTGAGGGCTAGGTTCATTCACATTCTCCCCAAGAAACCGATGATGGCTGACATTGGTCTAGATGTTGCCCATGGCTGGGGCCCACCTAGGTCAGTGGTCAGTCTAGGGGGTATGGACTGTAGAGGGGATGGAGTTCCCTGGTATCCTCGAGGGTTACCAAGAGAGGAGACAGAACATTCTAGAGCTGCACCACAGTGTCTAGCTCAGGGTGCTAAATGTCTGCTGGTAAACCCACAAGAGGTTAACTATTAGGGAATCTTCTATATTTTTTTTTCGGGAGGGGCACACCCCGAGTTGCTCATGGCTTACTCCTGTTTCTGCACTCAGGGATCACCCCTGGTGCACTCAGGACCATTTGGGATCCCAGAGATAAAACCTGGGTGGGCGCATGCAAGGCAAGTGCCACACCCGCTGGGCTACTGCTCTAGCCCAGTTTCTAGTCCCTCTAGAATAAAGTAAGTTTGTCACTACGAGGACTGGGAGAAAGTCTGATCTTGTCTGTGTGCCTTCCAGCCCTGCAGAGTTAAGGCCCTGGGCAGGCTGCGTGGCCCTGGTGGGGTTTTGTCTGAGTTCCCGAGGGCAGAGCCTGGGCCTCCTTCCTCTGCTCAGACCTGACTCTAACTTTAGCCAATTCAGGAAAGGCCGATGCCGCAGCACCTGCATCTCAGACCGCTCTAGACCTTCATCCTCTGCCCCTCCTGCCTAGACACTCCTCATGGCGCTGTCTGTGTCCAAGTGACCTGGGAGGGGCAGGCGCTGAGGCCTGTCTGGGGGCTCACTTTCCCCTCCGGCCACAGGGAGACTCATTCCCAGCGGCCCCAGGGCCGGGTGTCTGCCGTCGCAGAAACGTGCTGGTGGGCCCTACCAGGAACCCCCTCCAGCACATTCCTTCACTGCTGAGGCATCTCCACACATCCCAGCCCATCTGGAAGCGGTTTCCTTCCAACTCGCAGGACGCTGGGCTCCTGGGCTCATTTCACCTCTAGGACCATCACTCCTATCCTGCCCTCAGCTCTCATCCGTCTCCATGGGGGAGCCCCCATGTCTCCCAGAGCTCGGATTAGAGTTTCGACACCGGCGACACGGGTGGAAGTCTCTGTCCTTGCACACGCGTGCCTGCTCTGTGACCTTTTGTCCATCCATCCTGGGACGGTTATTAGGGCTCCCTGTCCTTTATGCTGGACTTGGGCTTTAGGGGCGGGAGCCACAGGCCCTTTGGGTAACTTTTCTCTGCTAGCACAGACGCCTCGAGAGCCTCTTAGTCTCCAGCAGCCGGCAGGCCTGTGGTGCGGCGCCGGGAAGTTACTGGGAAACTCTGGTCACAGGGATCCAAATGTGGTCTTTGAGGTCATGGGGCAGGTCCTGTTGGCATCTGATCCCTGAAACTGCCTATCCGTTTGGATCCTGAGCCAGGGTGCAAAGACCTAAGCTGAGAGGTGCATGCTGAGCCCCCATTCAGCAACGCCCCTGTCACTTAGGTCCTGTCTTAGGGACAAGAACAAAGATTTCTGGCGCTGTGCCTGCAAACACAAGCCCTCGCCATGGCCTTTCTGCATGTCTTTCCTGAGAAACATGGCCAAGGCACCCAGACCAGCACATGGAAATGTAATCAGGGAGATTAAATGTGAAATAGTCATGAATATAAGTATCAGAGAGGAATCCAGGCAGAAGGAAGCGTCTGGCTCCAAGAAATCAGGGAGAATTTAAACTGCCCCCAAGGACATCTGACAGGACTTAGCTGGATCCAGGAAGCAGAGTGGGGATTAGCAGGATTATTAATAAACACTCAGCAGAGACAACACTGAAACCATCTCTAACAGCAGCCTGTGTTTCTGCAAACTTCAGACAGATTCTCCAAAGACTGCAGTGGTGATAAATAGCCAGTCACACTGTTTCTGGGACAGGATATATAGGCTAATGGCTAGTGTAAAGCCAATATAACTAGAGGGAGATGAAACGTCCAAGGAGGATCTTGGTTCAGTGGATGTTCATTAAGCTGTATTGCTTAGCCCTGTGCCCTGGGTAAGCCTGAGTGTGAAACAGACGCAACAGGGGTGGGGGAATGTTGCATGACAGGCCTAGCTAGCTTGGAAGCTTTGCTGTTTAATTTAATCTATTTACTCACAGTTTAGTCTATTTACATGTTCTTAAACCAGGGTTCATGCTAATGAGATCTCTCTTCTGTGTAAACACTGATGGAGGGTGTGGCAGTTATAGAAGTCACCTTGACTCTGAATGAGTAACTTCTGACTTATCATTATATATCTACTATGGCTTGCATGTTGGGCACAGCTCCTCTTTATACCCACTGGACCCAGCATGGGACAGTTAGACTTTACTAGGAGATAGACTACCATCCTGGCTATGTTGAGACTATCGCTTAAGATTAAAGGAAGGATCATACTAGAGACTCACAGACATGGGGCAGAGCTGCTACTGGCTCTCCCTGTGCCCAGCCACTCACGGGGTGCTCAGGAGGGATGGCAGGTTCTAGCCCTGGCCCGCCACCCCAGCAGAGACTTGCAACAAGCCAGACGACCCCCCACTCCATGAGGGCCTCCATTTTCTACATCCGGACTTCCCTCTCGTCAGAACTCCACCCAGCAGACCAGCCTATCACAGCCTGGCTCACGCGGCCACTTGCGGCCATGCAGTTCATTAATAAATGTTGGATTTAGAGATGACTACAAGAGTATGCTACCCGCACGGCAGAGCCTGGCAAGCTACCCGTGTCGTATTTGATATGCCAAATACCAGTAACAATTTTAGACCTTATTCCCATGACCTGATGGAATGGTTTGAGGCTCTTTTATGTTCCTGGAGCAAGCAGGTGCCCTTGGACTCTATTAGCATGAGACAGGTCATATGGAGATGTTACTGGTGCCCGCTTCGAGCCCATCGATGATGAACGGGAAGACAGTGATACAGTGATGCAGTGATACCACATAGTATACGCTGCTCAGCATCGTCGACAGTAGTGCGGTTTGGTGAGGCCCACACAGTCAGGTGTGCCCTGAGAATAACTGAGTGGCTCGTAGTTGTGGTCCTGCCACCACAGGGGTCGGGGTCTGGCTGGTGGGAGAGATACTTGCGAGAGAGGCGCCCTCCATAGGATACGGCAGGGCTGTCAGGGGGCACTGTGCCTTTCTCCCCGCCTCCTGGTACCCTGCTGCATGCTCCTCACTTATTAAAGAGAAACAGAGACTAGGTTAGTTTTCAAGGAGCCCCCTAGGAATTATCAATAAAGCTAAGAAGGGGCATAAAAAGCCGGTGGAATGATGGGGGTGAGGTGGTCCAAGATAATGTCACAGAGAGACATGACATTAAAACCATGAGTTCATCTGTTCATTCAGAAGCAGGAGGAAGGAGATTCCAAGGGCACGTGTGAAGGCTCACAAACGTGCGTGTGTAGCACATCAAGGAAAAGGTGGTATTTTGTCATACTTGAAACCAAGAGTTGTGAATAAAAGAAAATGAAGTCAGAGGCCAGGAGGGCTCAGACCATGGCTAAAGATAGGCTTAATTTTGTCTTTTTTTTTTTTTGCTTTTTGGGTCACGCCCGGCAATGCTCGGGGTTTCCTGGCTCTGCCTCGGATCTGCGTGTGGGGGCCATGGTCGGGAAACCCGGCGCGGGCTCAAGCGCCGGCCTTCTTGGTGGCTCCTCCACCCCTGCCAAGCCATACACAGGAGACCAGGGTCACTCTTGGTCAACTGGGACAATGGTTCAATGCAAGTGCTAGAGGCTGTGGTGCTGCTCAGACCCTTCAGTTTTGGGGGGTCTCAGGGAACCCCAGCAATGCTGGGACACCTCCAGGGTCACACCTGGCAGTGCTTGGTGGGGAGGGGATGTGTTGCCAGGGATCAAACCAGGATTGGCTGAATGCAAGGCATGTGCTTTAGCCCCTGTTCTCTATCTCTGCCTCCAAATTTTATTCAGAAGATGATGGGGAGACAATGAAGCCAGAGCAGGGAGTAACACAATCATATATGAGGTGGAGGAGGATCCTCTGGTCACACGGCAGCTGGATCGAGAAAGGAACGAGACTAAAATCAAAAATAAAAAATAAAGGGGGGGGATCGCCCCACACAGCCACCATTTTTTGGGGGGGGGCCCGCCGAGGGACAGAGCAAACCAGTTCGAGCGGGAGGGCCCAAGAGGGGGGGAATCACTGGGAAGTCGTCAGATGGGGCGTGGTGCCTTCCCCTTAAGTTGGAAATGAGCCCAACAGTGTTAGCCAGGAAGGACGGGTCAGAGCTAGGCAGGGGAGGGACAGGAATGGGAATATCAAAGAAGATGGAGTTAGCAGCCTACAGAAATAAAAATATTGGATTTCAGATATCCCTATATTTTTTTTGCTTTTTGGGTTACACCCGGCAATGCTCAGGGGTTTCTCCTGGCTCAGCACTCAGGAATTACTCCTGGCGGTGCTCAGGGGACCATATGGGATGCTGGGGATCGAACCCGGGCTGGCATGGGCGGCCGCGTGCAAGGCAAATGCCACTGGGCTATTGCTCCGGCCCCAGATATCCCTATTTTTTTGGTAAGGAGTAATGGGGTATTCCTTGCTGAGACAGCACAGATGACACAGTGACATCAGAAGAAGTCAGATATGTGCAGTGTTGGGGACCCAGATAGTATTAGTAGTTCCTTGGGGGTCTCAGGAAAGAAAGCTGGCTGTAATAGAAGCTACAGGTGGAATCAGATAAAGGACCAAGGTTGAAGCCCTACGAAATATTCAACAGGGAGTAAGTGCAAGTAGTGGAAAGGAATACAAAGAGGAGACCAAAAGACCTACAGCCATCCACACAGGAAGAAATGATCAGCAATGTCAAACAAATGGTCCAGATGATAAAGACTGTTAGAAATAAGAACGTCATAGGTGGGGGGCTTGTAGTGATAGTACAGCAGGTAGGACATTTGCCTTGCACGTGGTCGACCTGGGTTCAATGCCTGGCATCCCATATGGTCCCTGAACACCTCCAGGAGTAATTCCTGAGTGCAGAGCCAGGAGTAATTCCTGAGCACTGCCAGGTGTGACCCAAAGAGCAAAATAAATAAATAAATAAAATAAAAAAGAATAAAGAAAGTTATAAGTGGCCTCAGCAAATATAGTTTTAGTTAAAGGGTATGAATAAATCCAGATTATAGGGTATTTAGGTATAAATAAGACTTTAGAGGTATATATCATGAAAACAGGCTTGTTTCCTAGAATCAAAACTAATAAGTGATAAAAATGGTTGACAAAAAGTTTTGAAGCTGAAGAATTTTTTTTACCCCCTTTCTTTTGTTTTTGGGCCATCCTCTGCTGTGCTCAAGGGCTACTCATAGCTCTGCACTCAAGAATCACTTCTGGGGCCAGAGCCATTGTAGAGTAGGTAGGTTTGCACAATCCCTGTTGGTCAGCTCTGTGTAAGGCAAATGCTCTACCTGCTGTACTATCTATCTGGCCCCGGAGGAATTTATTTGGACTGATAATTAACCTAGAGTGGGGGAGAAGCTGCATTAAAAACTTTATTATAAGTATTTTATTATACCACTGTGAGATATACAATTACAAAGATGTTCATATTTGGGTTTTGGTCATACAGTGTTCCAGCACCCATCCCTCCACCAGTGCCCATCTCCCACCACCAAGGTCCCCGGTTCCCTTCCCCCTCCCCCAGCCCGCCTCCATGGCAGAAAAAAAAGCTATTTTTTTGGTTGGTTTTGATGTTGGGGCCACAACCAACAGTGCTCAGGGGTTACTCCTGGCAGTGCCAAGGTACCATGTCGTACCAGGAATTGAATCTGGGCTTTCTACATGCAAAGCATGTGACCCACTGAGCCATAGTTTTTGATCCAGCAAAGAAGATATTTGATTAATGAGTCTTCTAGAATTCAAGATGAAATGAATCAGAATCTTGAACCAGAGTCTTACTAAAATGGAACGGAGGTCAAATGGGTGGGGTGGCAGGTGACACTGAAGAAGAAAATTGGGTGGAAAGGAAGTGGGTGAAGAGCAAAGTTAAAGATCTTGAGGAAAGGGAAAGCCAGGAAAGGGAAAGCGGGCAGCCAGGCATGGAAGAGGAGACCTGCAGGTAGGAATCTGCCTGAGGTTGGCGGGAGGGTGGGAGCTCTCCGTGGTGCTGAACAAGCACGCCTGCCTGAGCAAGGTGGAGGGGAAGTCATGACTTCATTTTAGAAAGGTAACGGCTGTCAGCTATACGTGCCAATTCTCAAGAAGATGGAAACTAAATGGACTTGGAATGACACTTAAAGAGGTAAAGTGTTTGCGCCAACACTATCTACCCTTGCTTTGACTTTTCCTTTAGCTTTAGGATGGAGTCTGGTGAAGACAGCTCTGGGTCATGAATGCTGAAAGGTTAGTCCTGGAATAGTCAGATCTTTTTTGTTGTTGTTTATTGGGGATATACCAAGAGGCGCTCAGGCTCTTGGTTCTGAGCTCAAGGACTGCTCCTGGTGGGGCTCAAGGGGCCACGTGTGGTGCTGTGGATCAAATCCAAGTTGGCTGCATGCAAGACTGCATTATCTCTCCAGTCCTATCTCAGCCTTACCCAGTTCCTCTAAGAGAGGGCAGAGCTGGAGCAAAAACAGATTCAGAGAAAGGCAATTCCATAGAGAAGCAGAAAAGCAGCTACCCTGGAAAGCAGCATGTGGTTGCTGTATCAGCAACAGATGAGTGAGAGGGGACGTCACAGACCAACTCTGCTGCCGCAATTTGGCCAGGGGCAGTTCACGTTAGCGACTGTTTCCTCTGTGAATGTCTCTGTCATTTCTCTAAAACATCTCTTGGCAGTTGGGGGTAAGGACAGATATAACATTTTAGAGGAAGAGTCAGAAAATACAGCCTAGTGTCCATGGCCGGGTAGAAACCTAACTTTTTGGCCAAGTGTGCGTCACTAGCGTGTGGGTGCTTCTGAAGCTTCTCTGCTCCCCTCAGGAGGGTTGTGCATTCCCTCTTCAAGGTGTCCCAGTCCCTGGATTTCTCACTCCATACCTCAACGGGCTCTTTTTTATCTATTTATTTAATACTTTATTATACCACCATGAGATATACAATTACAAAGTTGTTCGTGTTTGGAGGTTTCGGTCACATAGTGTTCCAGCACCCATCCCTCCACCAGTGCCCATTTCCCACCACCAATGTCCCCAATACCCTACCCCTCCCATAGCCTGCCTCTATGTAGGTTCTTTATCTCTTTTCTCTTTCTTCCTCCCTTCCTCTCTCTCTCTCCTACTCTTACGTATTGTGGATTGTAATACATACACTTAGAGGTTGTTATGTGTACCTTTTTGCCTATATTTAATGCTCAATTCTAGGTTGGCATTAGCCCTTTTGACAATTATTAGCACATTGTACCCTTCTCTGTCTTACCTAACCTCTGACTCCCCACACATTTGTGGTAATTTCCACCTTTGGCAAGACCTCCTGATCTACGTTTCACCTGACCTTGGATTTTGGTATCATAATATGTACATATACATTTATGTCATGCAACTAAATGCAGTCATTCTTTTTTTTTTGGTAATTTTTTTTGCTTTTGGTTACTTAGGGGTTCCTGGCTCGGGGGGTGGGGGGGGTTGGGGAGTGATTGGGGGTGGCGGCCGGGGGGGCAAAGAAGGCCCCCGGGGGCTCTCCGCCGCTAAATGAGTCATTCTATATATGTCTTTTCCCTTCTGACCAATTTCACTCAACATGATCCTCTCCATGTTCATCCATCTATAGGCAAATTTCATAATTTCATTTTTCCTAACAGTTGTATAGTATTCAATTGTGTAGATGTACCAAAGTTTCTTTATCCAGTCATCAGTTCTCGGGCATTCTGGTTGTTTTCAGATTCTGGCTATTGTGAATAGTGCTGCTATAAAAATTAAAGTGCAGATGGTGTTTCTGCTGCGTGTTTTTGGCTTCCCAGGGTATATCCCCAGGAGTGGTATGGCTGGGTCAAATGGGAGCTCAATTTCTAGTGTTTGGAGGAATGTCCATATTGTTTTCCAAAAGGCTGTACCAGTTGACATTCCCACCAACAATGGATGAGAGTCTTCTTTTCCCGCATCCACGCCAGCACTTGCTCAACAGGCTCTTACTCTAGTGTGATGGGAAGGTCTGAACTCATCAGCTGAAGGTCAGGCAGCTCCACTCTCATTCCCTAGCTTCCCTTCTCCAGGATTTCCACAGGAGTCATCTGTAGTTCCTAGAAACTGGTCAAGATTTCGGGGCTCAGAGATAGCACAGTGGTAGGGTTCTTACCATGCATGTGGCCAATCTGGGTTTGATCCCCAGCATCTCCAGTGTCTAGGTGCAGAGCCAGGAGTAACCCCTCAACATTACCACGTGTGGGCCCCAAAAAGAAACGAAATGATTTCTATTCGTTGGGGACATATTAAGACCTTAAGGGTCTCACTTAAAGAGTAGAACAAAGACTTAACTCAGAGGGGCCAATCCAGGTTCTATCCATGGTACCACATATGGTCCCGAGTCCCACCAGGAGTGACTTCCCTGAATGCAGAGCCAGGAATAAGTCCTGAACACTGCTCCCTGTGGCCCAGAATAAAACAAAACAAAAACAGCTGGGAAGCTGGAATAAGGGGATGCCACAAGGCTCAAGACTAGACTAGGGGGCCGGAGAGATAGCACAACGGGTAAGGTGTTTGCCTTGTACACAGCCGACCTGGTTTCTTTTCTCTGGCATCCCATATGGTCCCCGAGCACCGCTAGGAGTAAATCCTGAGTGTAGAGCCAGGAGTAACCCCTGAGCATTGCCGGGTGTGCTCGGCAAAAACAAACAAACAAACAAAAAAACCTGTAGACTAGGTGTCGGAGCAATAGTACAGTGGGGAAGGCATTTGCTTTGCACGCAGTCGGCCCGAGATTTGATCCCGGCATCCCATATGTCCCTTGAGGTGCAGAGCCAGGAGTAACCCCTGAGCTGGGTATGACCCAAAAAGCCAAAAAAAGGGGAATACTGTGACCTACGCTGAGAAGGGCCCTGTGTAGGGAAACAAGAATGAAGCTGATGTCCAGAAGGAAGCAGATACAAGCCCAGCATGTTCAGGCTATGGTCCAACATTTGCCCTATCCTTCTAAGGCTAGACTAAATGCCTGGTCTTAAAGCGATTATTTTGGTTTTGGGGCCACTCATGGCAGTGGTCAGGGCTTACTCTTGGCAAACTCAGGGGTTGGGGGACCTATGTGGTTCCAGGGATCAACCTGGGTCACCTGCCTGCAGGGCAAGTTCCCAACCTGCTGGACCAGCTAAATGCCTGCTCTTAGATACTATCAAAGACCCTGCTGTCCGAGCTGGGATGAGCTCAGTGAGAGAATGACTGCTTTGCAGGTATTTTTTCAGGTATGTGCAAATCCTCTTATTTGCACAGTGTGGACCCGGTTTGACCCCCCAGCACTACATCACCAGGTATAGCTCTGGAGGAGCCCATTCCCCAGCACAACAAGGGTGACCCTGGCGGCCTCTGGCACCAAAGGTCTCACACAGTTCTAGCATCTAACCTAGAGCCTGCAAGCTGAGAATGATCCCTGGGCACTGCTTGGGAGGGTCTCAAACTAAAGAAATACTAAGACAAATGCACTGTATATTCAGTATTAGAAGATATAGCATTAGAACATACCCTACTCTCCCATTTTGTCACACCGTTTATGTAGCCTTCAGTTTTATGGTTGCATGATATCCAAACAAGATGTCTAACAACTTTTCAGGGGGGCTGTGGGGTTTGGACCATACCCACCACTGCTGGGGAGTTGCTCCTGGCAATGCCTGGGGTCCAGACAGGGCTTGGCTGCATACAGGAGAGACAAATGCCTTAACACACCTGTAAAATCTCCCTGGCTTTAGTTTATTAAAACCATTCATTTATTTTTGGACACTTCATTACTTGAAAATTTTCACTTTTATTAAATTAAAAGGGCTACCCTGGGACATACAAACTGATAATCTCTCACACACAGAGGAGAAACAGCAAATGGCCAAAGGCCACAGTAACTGCTAACAGGCCAGCTTCAGAAGGAAGCTTCCCACAGCAGGGGTGGGTCAGCGGCGGAGGGAGGGGGACTCTGGGGGAAAGGAGTAGTGTTGGATGCTTTGTACATAAAACCCTACTAGTAACAGCGTCATAAACCACAGTAACCACAATATTATAACTGGTATTATTAAAAACAGCAGTATAAATACCATTCTAAAATTAAAAAGAAAAATAGTTTTTGGTTTTGGGTCACACCTCGTTGTGCCTCAGCGGTTATTCCTGGCTCTGCACTCAGGAATAAACCATAATAGGTTCAGGGGGTGAGGGCATGCCTTATGGCCTGCTGGGGACCCAACTTGGTCAGTCACGTGCAAAACAAATACCCTATCCACTGTACAATCTTTCTAGCCCCCAAAATTTAAAAATATTTAAAGAAAATGTCTACACTGAAATTCCCTGAATAAAGCAGAATAATTCAGTCCAAAATTGTAATTGCAGTTAAGGTCATTGATGCATCTTGCGAAACTGCTTTCCCAAAGGCCGCTCCATTCAATAATGCTTCCAGCTTTGACTGAGAGCTACAGCTGGGTTGTGATGTTGTTTTTCACTGGATGCCAGGGAATTTCAGGTCACTACACCTGTCCACCATCTGAGTGCTCTCGGCCTCAGTCACATGGGGGGGAGGGGTTCCTCAGAGCAATCTCCTTTCAAAGCACAGAATTTCTACAAGGCATCGTCTAAGATAAAATGCTTCCGCCTGGAGGCCATTGTGAAGAACAGAAGGTGATTAAGCTCTGGTACAGGAGGATGGAGTCACTGGAGCACCCGCACCAGCTGCAGCAGCGGCCCAGAAATTGCGGTGCCCGGAGGAGCAAACCTCACAAAGTGGAGGTTGTGTCCTAGCTTTCAGTTCTGGGGAGGGAATGAACCAAACAGGCTCTGTTACCTCAGGGGAAATGGCAGCTCCTACTCTCTCCCCTGATTTAGTTTTCCAACATAGCTGCTCTGAAATGAGAGGAGGATGATGAATGAGACGAGGGTAGTATTGTGATGGCAAAGAACTGGGATTCATTTTTAAAAACCAGCGGCGTTCAGAGCTTACTCCTAGCTCTGCTCCAGGCTTACTCTTTTTTTTTTTTTTTTTTTGCTTTTTTGGGTCACATCAGCAATGCTCAGGGGCTACTCCTGGCAGTGCTCAGGGGACCATCTGGGATGCTGGGACTCGACCGGGTGGGCCACATGCAAGGCAAATGCCCTATCTGTTGGGCTATTACTCTGGCCCCTCTGGGCTTACTCTTGACTGCACTCAGAGATCATTCCTGACCGGGCCGGGAACCACATGTGGTGCCAAGGGACAAACCCGGCCAGCCTCATGCCAGGCAAGCACTCTGCCTCCTGCAGTTTCCAGTCCCCAGACTGATTTATGCTTCCTGCTTCTGTGCCACACCCAGTGGTGCTCAGAGATACTCCTGGTGGGGTATTTTAGGTCCCAGGGATCAAACCTGGGTAGATCATGTGAGAGGTAAGAGCCCTATCTGCTGTACTATCACTCCAGCCTCTGATCTCTCTCTCTCTCTCTCTCTCTCTCTCTCTCTCTCTCTCTCTCTCTCGCTCTCCTTCTCTCTCTCACTCTCTCTCTCTCCCTCCCTCCCTGCTGTTCACTGAATACCAGCAAGGGGTGGGCAGGACATAACATATCCAGGAGGGAATGAAACACCTTAAGCCTTAGAAGACTTTAGTCTGAAGATGGGGAGAGGTCAGGCTCACCAATTGCCTGTTTCAGGTCACTAGGGGAGCCTTCAAGCAGGACATGGAGGGCGGGGGTGTGTGGCAGGAGCACAGAG
Organism: Cryptotis parvus; assembly: GCA_021461705.1. NCBI lineage: Eukaryota > Metazoa > Chordata > Mammalia > Eulipotyphla > Soricidae > Cryptotis > Cryptotis parvus. Next base: position 88,395 of record JAJIBD010006887.1, on the reverse strand, counting down.
GGGGAAAGAGAAGTGAGGTGTGTGTCCACCTGGGCACAGAGAGCCTGGTCTGGGCAGGGGCCTGGTTACAAGAGATGCCAATTGTTAGGTCACTGGGTTTGCAGCAATGGTTGTCACTTGTCAATTGTCACTTGTCTTTGATTTGCTTGAGCGGGTGCCAGTAATGTCTCCATTTGTTAGGAATGAGGTCCATTATAGTTACTGTTTTTGGCATATCGGAATACCCGACGAGTAGCTTGCCAGGCTCTGCCGTGGCTCTGGGTTCATCTCAGGGGCCCAGTCTTTTCTGGCAGCAATGGTTAGTGAGAGTCAACAGTATTTTCACCACCACCAGTTGCTGCTGCAGCCACAACCCCTGCCTTGCCACTTGCTGCCCGCCCCCATTTCTGGATGGTCAAGAAAAACAGGTCAAGTTTTCCTTTGTGAATGATAGTACAACGGGAGGGTGTTTGCCTTGTATGCGACCAACCTGGGTTCAATCTCCAGCATCCGATATAGTGCCCTGAGCACCACCAGAAGTAATTCCTGAGTAAGGGCCAGGAGTAACCCTCAAGCATCCCCAGGTGTGACCCAAAAAGAAACCAAAAGTCCTCGTTAGCTAAAAAGAGGCTCCAGCAAGTCTCCCTCAGAGATGGCCAAGAGGGAGATGGGTGCAGAGGGTGTGTACTAGGAGACAGTTGCGGATGCTGAGTCCTGAGTGTAAGAGAGAACAGGCTTCGGCTGGAGCCACAGTCCAGCGGGAGGGGCGCTTGTCTTGCATGCAACCGCCCCAGGTTCAATCTCCAGCATCCCATGTGTTTTCCCCATGAGTGCTTTCTCAGCACAGAGCAAGGAGCAAGCCCTGAATATGACCCAGAAATTAGAGAGAGAGAGGAGAGGGGGAAGAGGGGAGAAAGGGTGGGAGGGAGACAACTGCACCCGTTATCACAAAGCTCAGTGCCAGTGCAAGGCAAGTCTGTAGAGGAGGGGCCAGAGTGATAGCCCAGCGGGTAGGGCGTTTGCCTTGCACGTGGCTGACCCAGGTTCGATCCTCGGCATCCCATATGGTCCCCGGAGCACCTCCAGGAGTAATTCTTGAGCGAAGAGCCAGGAGAAACCCCTGAGCATCGCTGGGTGTGACCCAAAAAGAAAAAAAAAAAAAAAAAAGTCTGCAGAGGAGCAGCCAGCAGCTGGTTGTGCCTCTTTCCAGGGAGACACCATTAGCTGAGACTCACGGTCCTGGTCTCTGCAGGCAGCTCTCCCCAGGTCCAAGGTGGGTGAGACTTCACAGGTAAGCCTGTCACTCCGGGGTAGGTGCAGGGAAGCAGATGGGCTAACTCCAGGTCACAGCAGGGAGGGGAAGCCCCGTCGTCCCCTCTGAGGAGCATTCCTTGAGGAGCACTTCATTCTCCACAGTCTCTTTGCCCATTCTGAGGAGCACCCCTGAGGAGCACCTCTTTTGCTCTCCACAGCCCTGTCACCCAGTTCTGAGGAGCACCCCTGAGGAGCATCTCTTTCGCTCTTTGTAACCCTGTTGCCTAGCTCTGAGAAGCACTGATGAGGAGCACCCCCTTCGCTCTCCGCAGCTCTGTTGCCCAGCTGAGGAGCACCTCCTAAGGAGCACCTCAGGTATTATAATGGTGTCAATGACTGTGACTCCAGAGGCTTTGAGAAATGCGGCCAGTTCTTCCATCTCCAGCACCCCAACAAGTACCTGTGTTTGGGCTACTGGGTGCGCCCAATCAGGCAGAGACCCAGGAAAGCAGGGAACAGTCCATCTCAAGGTTGGGCAGATTTCTCCCCAGCCCTGACCTTGAGGATCCGTTGCATTTTGGAAACATCACATGGGGGTCAAGAGATCATGTTTGGTTCTTTTCAGAGTGAGGCCCAAGCTGCTGCCAGGACTGAATACCTGTTTGATGCTCTTTGGCTCTTTGATGCATTTCAAATAACCCAATAAGATAAAATTTATCTTCCTGTGAAAAGAATACTTGCTCTGTGGGATTAAATCTTGGTTACGATTAGAAAAACTCCAGAAGTCCCTGTGTTTCCTGGCCCGAGAACAGCACTTTCCTCTTCGCTCACTTCACGACCTTGTGGCAGGCAGAGGCTTGTTGCTTACAAGGTCTCACATCTGGGCTTTAAGGGGGCCGGAATAACTATTTCCAGGAGTGACCTGGCTTTTACAGGGACACCTAATTTCACAGGCGGTAAGAACTGCCTTTTCCTGTTATAACTTCCTCTCTTCCCCTGCTCCCTTTCACTCCAGGGTAAAACGCAGCTCCGGCGCCTCGGTGACTCTAGCCTACCCTGCTGCTCAGGAGAGTCATTGCTATTGTCACCCCCTAGTTACAACTGGGCCGGACGCAGAGAAGTTCTTTCTCTGTGTGTGAACTGATGGTCTACAGCAACAAAACCCCAGATTCCAGACTACGTCAGCCCTGGGCTGCTCTGGATTCTGGAGAATCTGCCACCCGCCCCCTCTGGCCTGGCTCCAGCCAGCTGCAAATTGTCTGGATCGAGCTGCTTCGACATGCTGATGTTATCGGCCTCAGAGCCTGGAGCACAGATAGGGGCGGGCAATGGCACGGCTCACCGGACGTTCATAATGTAATTTAGTTTCTGAAATCCAAGTATAAAATCTTGAAAGCTGATGGTTTTTATCTACCTCCGGAGGGGGCAATGGTGTGGAATTCCCAGAGGAACCATCTGAATAGGGAAATGGCTTCTGTCATGTATTAATAAACAGTTCAAAGCCCTGGAAAAACACACAGAGAGGATTTGCAGGGCAAGTTAAGTGCCTCGTCCTGCCTCGCCCCTCCTCCTCGCTGAGCTGTGTGTCCAGATGAGGCACTGCATTTGGGTGACGTCCGAGAGGGGAACAAGTGGCCCCTGCAAGAGAGCGTCTGGGCCCAGGGAGATGGGGCATGCCACGGCGTCTGCTGGGCTCGTGCCAGGGAGTTCGGGGGTTCCAGATGAGCCTGTTTTTGAGGTGTAAGTTTTATTCAGACGTGACGAGAAAGGGTGGTGAGGAAACCCTCATTTGCTTTCCACTGCCTTCCCTGCCACACCACCAGCTCTTCCCCCAGCTTTCTGTTTTGTTGTTTTGTTTGGGGGCCATCCCCAGAGGTGCTCAGGGACCACTCCTGGCAGTGCTCGGGGACCATATGTGGTGCCGGGGCTGGAATCCAGGTCAGTCACGTGTAATCTACTATCTCTCACCATCTCCCACTGAACTATCTCCCCATCCCTGGTCTTTGTTTCCCCATGAAACACCAAGATCTGCTCAGCTCAGGTTCCATTTTGGGTGAGCTTGTTGTCTTTTGTGCCTTAGTGGACCTATCTCACAAAGAAGCTTCCCTGGGACTTTTTATTATTATTATTATTATTATTATTATTATTATTATTATTATTATTATTATTGTTTTGCTTTTTGGGTCACACCTGGTGATGCTCAGGAATTACTCCTGGCAGTACTTAGGGGACCATATGGGATGCGGGGGATCCAACCGGATCGGCCGCATACAAGGCAAATGACCTCCCCATCTGGACTATTGCTATGGCCCCTTCCCGGGACTTTTAAATCTTATTTGCTATTCTCAGGAAAGAACTTCCCAGGCAGTTCTTTCATGCCTTTAGTAAATTTGACATGATTATTTGCACATTTATAAGTGTTGGTAAAGGCTGGGCTCTGTCTCTGTCTCATCCACAGAGAATGACGGGCTTCCATCTGATGAAAGACCAACTTCTGCCTGCCTTGAAGCCAAAGCCATCGCAAGGAACTTTACAGAGATAGCAAATGGCTGGTGGCCTGCCAGGACCTTGCTGGGCTTTGTGGTGGCCAGATGCTGCAGGTGTTTTCTTTACTTTTCTTTTAAAAATAGACATGTGTCCCTCCTTTTTTTTTCCTTTTTAACTTTTTGGGTCACACCCAGCGATGCTCAGAGGTTACTCCTGCCTCTACACTCAGGAATTACTCCTGGCGGTGCTCAGGACCATATAGGATGCCACAGATCGAACTGATTAGCTGCGTGCTAGGCAAACACTACCTGCTGTACTATCACTTCAGTCCCCTCCCTCCCTCCCCTCCCTTCTTCCCTCCCTCCCTGTCTCTCTCCCTTCCTTCCTTCCTTCCTTCCTTCCTTCCTTCCTTCCTTCCTTCCTTCCTTCCTTCCTTCCTTCCTTTCTTTCACTTTTTGGGGTCACATCCAGCTATGCTCAGGGGTTCCTCCTGGCAGTGCTCAGGGAACCATGCGGGATGCAGGGATTGAACCCGAGTTGGCGCAGGAAAGGAAAGTGCCCTCCCTGCTGTGCGGTCACTCCGGCCTCTGCAGGTGTGTTTTCATCTGGCCTGGTGCTGAGAGACTGCCTTCAAAGGGGGTACAATGGAGAACAGAAGAGGAGGGTCCTTGGACCCAGTCTCTCCCCCTCTCTCACCTAAAGACCATTAAACTGCACTTAAGGTGCACAGCCAAGCAGCAGATCCACCAGGTTACTCCTGGGTGGATTACTCCTCTCGTGGGGCTGAGCAGCGGCTAAGCAGACCCAACTTCCTCTGGCCTCAAGGGTCAGCTCAGACTTTGGAGACTGATGCAGCCATTGCTGAATGGGTAAGGCCCAACTCTCTTTGTTTGGTTTGGGGGCCACATCCAGTGGAACCAGGATCTGCTACTACTCCGGCCCCGTGCTCAAGGGTTACTCCTGGTGGGGGTCAGGGATCATCGGGCACTGGGGATTAAAGTGGGATTGGCCGCATGCGAGATAAATGCCTTGCCCCTTGTACTGTCTCTGGCCCAACAGGTCAGCTAATGAGGGTATCAGAAAGTGGCCAGTGTGGAATCAAAACCATCAGGGACGTCCTAGGAGGGCAGAGTGCTCTGACCCTCTGTCAGTTCAGAGTGTATTGGGGAAACAAAGGACTTACAACAAAGTCAACCCACAGTGAACAGCTCAAGGTGGGTGAGCTCTCGGGAGGCCACAGAGGAGACTGTGAGACCCCCCATAAGCCGTCAGCTCCAGCTGGGGCTGCCTCGTTCTGGACAGGCTGCTCTGTCCTCACAGGGTCTGTTTGGATTCAGGCCCTGAAAGTCTGAAAGACTTTCTGTAAAAAGTGTTTCTCAAAAAGTCTCTCAGGCCCAGAGTATAGCAGGTAGAACATTTGCCTTGAATGCAGCTGAACTGGGTTCAATCCCTGGTATCCCATATGGTCTCCCAAGTACCGACAGGAGTAATTCCAGAGTACAGAGCCAGGAGTAACATGGCTGGATGTGACCCAAAAAAGCAAAAGTCTCTCTTCAGAAAGACCCTCGGGGCAGTGAGTAAATGAGCTCCCAGTACTGCCCGATGGGCAGGAGGGTTAAATGCGCAGGCGGGGCCTCCTTCCTGGCCAGCTGTTCCTCCCTGGAGACCCCAACTATTTCTCTTCGGAAAGCTCAGGATTGTATTCAATTTACTGAGGGTTGTGGTCACATAATCATGGCCTTAAAGACAATACTGACCACAGAGCATGTGCTATAGGAAGGCAATCATGCGGGGGCCTTTGCCCACACCCCCCAAGAGAGCAGGCCCGGAGTGAGCGTGGCCGAGGTCAACCTGCTCTAAACAAAAACCAACACAGCTCTCGGGATCTGGCAGAGTCCTTACTGTTCTCGATTCTTCTCTAGGCCTCCTTGTGGATGAAGCCTGCACTTGGCTTGGCGGTAAGGGCCTCTCCTGGGTGCCGGAAAACTCTCCACAGGCAAGAGAAGGGGCGGGCTGAGAGGATGCCTGGATGCAGGCTCTCTGGGAATCTTTCCATGCCTGGTCGGTAGTTGCATTACCAACACTCCCACCTCCAGGAGGGCCACCAGCTGCACCTTAGGTGGGGCAAGGGCCCCCTAGCCACCCCCCCATCCTAACTCTCCCAGAACTGCTCCTGAGCCCCCAGCACACTCTTCTCTTTCCTGCCCTTCCCAGCCCTGGGGACTTCACTAATGCTTTAAGCACCTGCTTCTTTCCTCAGGCATTTCTTGCAGGTATGTGTCATGTAATGGGCTCTGAGCTCAGTGGGTGTCGTCAATCAGGGGCCCCAGGAGTTGATGGGACGTTTTCACACGGTCTTAATCCAGGTGCACTTGCGTCCCTCCTCACTCAGCAGCTCGGGCGAGCTTTACTGTTCTGGTTACTCCAGTGCAGGGGCTTACACCTGGGCCTTACACAGTGGGGCATGCCAGGTGCTCTACCACTGAGCCACGAACCTGGCTCTCCATGAAATCTTCTTATTGCTTGTTTGTAGTCTCCTAAAGCGGGGAAGAGGGTGGTTCCCATGCTACTCCATCAGCCAGCCCTGGGTGAGGTCCATGGACGTGATCTGCTCAAGCTCTGTGGTGCTGGTGACTCTGGGAGGGCTCAGAGGCCCCATGACCATGCCTGACCTTGCCTGGGGACCTCCATGGCTGCAGCAGGTGAGGCCTGGGTGATATGTGGTGCCAGTGATGGCACAACCAAGGCTAGCACTTTAGCTCCTGGACTGTCTTTCTGGCCCCTCCCCAGGGAATCTTAAAGTGAGAACTCAGGGATCTGTTTGTGGACCCTGGTATATTCGAATCTGGAAGGGACCAGGAGGTAGCAGAGGAACTTTCAACTGAAAATGTTAATTCCTAGTAGGTAACTGTGACTCCTCACATGCATCTCTCCCTCTGAAGTTCTGGAGGAACCAGCCCCTCCTCTACAGCCTAACTCAACTCTCCAGCCCTGGGGTCCATACAGAAGCCACCAGACCCCATGGTTTCCGTCCACTCATCTGTGCTGTCCACCCCTGGGTGCCCAGTGCCCTTCCCTTCACAGAGAAACCATCTTGGGGTCAAGTGCAATCCTGCTGCTTGACTGCAGAGCTTGGGGAGCTCACAGAGGCTCCAGCTTCCTCCAGGCTCAGCTACCCGTTTCCTCTGCTTCTCACCCCCGCCAAGTCCCAGACGGAAACTGAACTCCGTGGGATGAGAGACAAAGGCTCTTTAAACACGTCCTCATTCCACTAGTCTCTGCCCCTCCCTCTGCTAGACTCCAGCTCAGGAGATGACACTGTTTCCTGAAAGCTCGCTTCACCTTCCAAAGGGCGGGAACCAAAGCGCTCCTCAGCACAGATGTGGAAGGGGGAAGGAGGCAGGGGTCAGCGGGGTCAAGGAGTTCCACAGGCTTAACTGGGACACACAGGGCTGGCCTTGGAAGGAGAAGCCGTTTCCAGAGCTGAGAGTCGTGTGAGAAGGCTGCTCTGGAGGAATGAGGGGACCTCAAGAACCCGGCTGCAGAGATGAGGCTAAACTCGGAGCTATCCAGGGTTCTGAAAGCCTCCACCTCAGACTTGGGGCGGTTCTCCTGACCAGAGAGCCCTGCTTGAAGGCCAGTCTTAAACACAGCTGGTCCCTCTCTGTCCATCCCTAATGCCAACTCCCCACTTAGACCCGTGACCCTCAGGGCCTGGAGTCCTGCAGCATAACTCCACTCTCTCTGCGGCTGCCTGGGCTTCACGCCAGCAGCTGGCTCGGATCAGATTTTCAACAAGGACTGGTGAGGCTGAGGGTTTGTGTCTACGTAAAAATAGCCCCCAGTCCTGTGGAAGGCCAGAGTTAAGTGGGCCTGGCACTTAGCTGGAAGCAGGAGATGGAGAGAGCTCTCTTGTGGCACATCCCAGACTGTGTGGGACCCCCGCCCCTGGCAGCCATGGCACACATGCGCACGCATGCATGCACACACACACACACACATGCACACACATATGCACAAATACACACACATGTACACACATGCACACACCCCACACACACACCCCACTCCCCTATCTGTTTGACACAGCAGAGCCCGTCGGGCCGGGGGGACGGCAGCTTCCTCTGTCTGCCTGAGCAGAAGCACCTGCTGTGTGTCCACCCCTGTGCCTGACGAGGGGCAGCAAAAGCATCCAAACTTCCAGCTTATATAAGCAGAACTGCTTTTTTTTCTTTTTCTGAATTTCAAGGTGAAAAAACTGTCACTGTGAAAAATGGATACAAGCATGTGGACCTGAAGGGAAACAGGGAGTCTGGAGACGGGCCCGTGGCTGAGAGTTGGTCCCTGGTGCTGCACACTGTGATGTATGGTCTCTGCTGTCTGAGCCCCAATGTCACGATGGGGACAGGATCAGAACCCCACAACTGAAGACATGTGAGCACTGTACTAGGAGCCCGGTCCCTGGCACACATGTGTGAGCACCACAACGGCCCCTGGCGAGCACTGCCACCAGGATGTGTGGAGGCGTCACACCAGGGAGGCGGATGCCCAGGAGCAGAGGCCAATGGCAGCATGTGTGGCCCCTGGACATCACAGCAACAGCAGAGCAAAGAAACAGGAAGGACAAGAAGGAAAGAAGTCCACTCTCAGCTGTACCTTCCAGATCTATGTGAGCCTCCTGGCAGACGGCCTGGTGTGCGCATGCACTCCTATGAGTATCAGAAGAGACGGCATAGTCCAGAAGCTAAGAGCATAAGTGTATGGGGCGGCCAGAGAGATAGATACTTGCCTTACACGTAGAGGGCCCAGGTTCGCTCCCCAGCACCGCATATGGCCCCTAAACCAGCCAGGGGCAATTTCTGAGCACAGCCAGTGCAGCCATCACCAGTGCCCCCAAGACAAAGCGGAAAGCGTGAGTTCTGAAGCACGTCCTGCATGTCCCATTAACCTGCGTGTGATCTGGATCAAATCTGTAACCGCTGCAGGTCACAGCTTTTCCGTGTAACATGAGGAAAATCGTTGTTCCCATTTTCCAGGTTGGTGGAGGGACTGGACGTGTCTGAGTCTGAAGTTCTCATGCACTACCCAGAGGCAGGCAGCCCGGGCGGCCTGACCTATAAGAGTATTTCCCCTCATGGAAAACATCCTGTAGCACTGCTTAAGGCCCACTGTAAAGCTGTAGCTGATTCTCCATCTCAGAAAAACGAAATAACTGAAGAGAATGAATCAGTTCCACTTACTTCATTTCCTGTCTGGTCTAAAGTCCCAGGCCACCCTGGGCACAGCGCGGGCTTGAGAAAGAGGACGGTGTCCTAGCTCAGGAGGGAGAAGCAGCCCAGAGCTTCTTGCTTTCGGCCCGAGTTCTGTGGACAGGAGACAGCAGGGGCCATGTGCGGCCCACTGGGCTTCTTCATGGCGTTTTCTGCCCAAGCACCTCCCACTCTCCTTCCCCTGGTACTGGACAAGTCAATTTGCCTGGCCTGGGAAAGCCTGTTCTGCTCTATCTGAATCCTGGACACTTGATGGCTATGTCCGCCACGCTGACACCTCACCAAACCTGCTGCCTTAGTACTATGTTAAATGCTGTTAGGTTAATACAGTTGGGACCCTGCTATTCTTTCTGAGGTCAGCAGTGGGCTAGTTAGATGCTGCTGAGTTCTCAGGTCCTTCTGGTCTTGGTAGAAATCGTTTTACTCGTCATTTATGAAAGTGTTCTTTATCCATTTTAACCCTTTGTCTTCTGCTCCTCCCTGTATTTCAGACACAGCTGCTCTCCCTAGTGTGATCACCGGCTCTTTCCATGCTCTCCTCACATGTAGAAATGGAATAACAAACTTATTCTTCCAGGTAACGGCTCTCATCTCCCTGGAGCTCCGGCTCATCCTCCTCCTCCTGCCTAGTGCTTTGGGCCATCCTCGCCCTCCTCCCGCCCGATTTTCCACTTTCCACAAGCCATGTCTTGTTAACACCGCAACCATTTTCCCCATGAAATAAAAAAGAAGAAGAAATAAGGGGCCATTTAAAAAATTTTATTTTGGGATCATTTTTTAATTTTATATCTACAGAGGAGTTACAGAGAGTGCAGATCCTGGCAACCAGTCTCCTGATATAGTTAAACAATCTGGTGCCTGAGCAAACTGAGATTACCAGCTACACCTTTTGACCAATCTCTCCGCCTTTTCCGTTTATCTCCCTTTTCTGTTCCAGCGTCCATACTTCACTTAACTGACAAGTCTCCTTAGTCTTCTTAGCATCTCAGTCTTTTCTTGACTTTCATGACCTTGAATTTTATTATTATTTTAAAACTTTTTTCTTTTAATATCTTTTAAGGGGAGGCATTGGGCCACATCTGGTGCTGCTGTAGGGGACACGGAACTGCTCAGGGGACTGTGCAGTGCCGGGGATGACCCCATGTGCTAGTGTGTGCTCCTGGAGCTGCTTCTCTGGCCTGGCCATGACTTTTTATTCTTAGTGGCAGAGCCTGGCAAGCTACCTGTGTCATATTTGATATGCCAAAACCCAGTAACAATTATAGAGCTCATTCCTATGACCTGAATGAATGGTTGAGGCTCTTCGTGTTCCTGGAGTGAGCAGATGCCCTTGGGCTACACTAGCATGTGACAGTACTGCATAGAGATGTTACTGGTGCCCGCTGGAGCAAATCGACGAACAACGGGAAGACAAGTGACAAGTGATCCAGCAATGCTCAAGATTGACTCCAGACAGGGCTTGGGAGACTAAATGGTATGCTATGATCAAACCCAGGCTGGGCATGTGCAAGACCAGCCCCTTACTCCGAACACTCTGGCTGGGCATGTGAAAGGCAAGCCCCTTACCCCACACTCTCTGGCTGGGCATGTGCAAGGCAAACCTCTTACCCCATACTCTCTTTTCTCCCTATTTGAAGAGCAGTTTTAGGTCTGCAGCAAAATGGAGGAAGCACATCTATTCCCAACAGCCCCTGCTCCCAGGCATGAATAGTCTCACGCTCCACCAGGTGGTACATGCGAAGGGACTTACACAGCACAGCACCAGAGTCCAGCATTGATGCTTCTCCCCTGGTCAGTCGGATGTAAAATGACAACACAGCCACTGGGGCCCCACCATTACTCTCTCATACAAGGTATTTCCACTGTTCTAGAAGTCCAGCACCTGTTACTTGTCTCAATCTACTCCAACACGTAAAGAGTCCACACTGAAAACCGCAAAGGACGGGAACACGAATGTGGAGAGGCCAATAGCCAGGAGAACTACTCAGCGCTGACATGTCAGTGATCATGGCTTTATCTTGGAGAATGGAAAATAATTCTGTTTTCTTGCTTTTTTTTTCTTCGGTGAAGGTGAACTGGCAAAAGATAAGAGCCAGAAGCCTATCTGATTATTGTGGATTTCCTACTCAAAGAGGTGCTCTGCCTCCCCCAAGCTATAGGCTCTGCAGAACTTTATTTTTTTTTCCTTTTTTGGGTCACCCCCGGCCATGCTCAGGGGTTACTCCTGGCTCTGCACTCAGGAATTACTCCTGGCAGTGCTCAAGGGACCATATGGGATGCTAGGGATCGAACACAGGTCGGCTGCGTGCAAGGCAAACACCCTAGCCACTGTGCTATTGCTCCGGCCCTAGGCTCTGCAGAGCTTAACAAAGTGAAGAACTGAGTCATGAATGACTGATGGAATCGGGAGGTGCCTGGCAGGCAGGACATTGGCCAGAGAGGGGCAGGAGAGTACAGAGGTTAAGGCATCTACCTTACATGCGACTGTGGCCACAACAGGGATTTGCAACCCAGTACCTCATCTCGTGCCTGGAACACAGTGCATAGCCCTGAGCACCGCGGGCTGTGGGGCCCCCACCCCAGTGGCCCGTGAGGTGGTAAAGGTATCCGGCAGTGTTTCCATAGCCTTCTCATCTCACCCTCTTATTTCTCGCCTACCTGACTGAAAATATGGGAACTATAAGGCAAAAGTTTTATTTTCTGGCAGGTGTGATATGGCAGAAAAGAGCATGACTCGTTTCCTAAAACGGAAAAAATTATTAGGGAAAAGTAACACTGATTTGCATTTAAACATTAAAATACACAGGGAATCATGAAAGCTCTTCTGGTAGGACTGCTGTCAGTTTATTGAATATGTTCAGGCTTTAAAAATATACACTCAAGTGCATACATTGGAAAATTTATGTGAAATGGAACTTTTGTTATTAGCATTTTATTACAATAAAAATGTGTATCTGGAACACATTTTTATATAAAAATTTTTTTTTTTGCTTTGGGGCTACATCTGGCAGTACTTTGGGGTTACTCCTAGCTCTGCACTCAGAAATTACTCTTGGTGGTGTTTAGGGGACCATATGGGACGCCAGGAATTGAATCTGGCTTGGCTGCGTGCGAGACAAGTGCCCTACCTGCTGTACTATCGCTCCAGGCCCAATGTGTCAATCCATTTTAAATCTATCATCCGGACGAGAGCGTTAGGGCAGAGATTTAGACTTGCTTTGCATGTGGCTGACTGTTCAATGCCATGTCCTCCGAGCCTGACTGGGAATGACCCAAGCACAGATCTGTCAGTAGCCCCTAAGTGCCATCAGGTATGGCCCTACTCTCCTCCCATAAATTATCATACAAATAAAAAGGCAGCTGATTATATGTCTGCCATGGAAAGACCGTGCCATGATTTATTTAATCAATGTACAGATGAAACTGATATTCTTTCCCTTTTCCCCTCCTATTATAAAGTAGTTATAAAAGTATTTATAAAGTAGTTATAAATGACTATAATGTTATAGTATCATATATTTATAACTATTATATTGATATTATATGGGGAGGGAGGCACACCCAGTGGAACTCAGGGACTGCTTCTGCTCTGTGCTTGGGGCTTGCTCTAGGTGGTGCAGGGGATGGAACCTGGGCCTGCCGCAAGCAAAGTGTATACTTAGCCCACTGATAACTCCTTTACTTGAAGACATTTTAGTGGAACTACTGAGTAGCTCCATGTTCATGCATGTTGCCAGCCTCCTAGGGAGGCTGCGATAATGTAGCTACTTCCCACAGGAGGGCAGGGAGTACTTGAGAAAGTTTTAGGTTCGAGGCCAGAAACAGAACAGGGAGGGAGCACAGAGCCAGGAGGAGCCTGGAGTACTGCCCAGTGCAGGTCAAAACCCCACCAACCACCCCTGAAAAAGGGAGAAAGTTGTAAATTAGTGCTAAGACCAGATGCTGTATGAGAAAGGCCTAGATTAGTGCTAAGACCAGATGCTGTAAGAGAAAGTTCTAAATTAGTGCTAAGACCAGATGCTGCATGAGAAAGGTCTAGATTAGTGCTAAGACCAGGTGCTGCATGAGAAAGGTCTAGATTAGTGTAAGACCAGGTGCTGCATGAGAAAGGTCTAGATTAGAAAAAGAGTGACCAGATGCTGCATGAGAAAGGTCTAGATTAGTGACCAGATGCTGTATGAGAACAGTCTAGATTAGTGACCAGATGCTGTATGAGAAAGGTCTAGATTAGAAACCAGATGCTGCATGAGAAAGGTCTAGATTAGTGACCAGATGCTGTATGCCTTCTGGCAAGTTACATTTTTCACACCCCTTTCTTTCCTATGGATGCAGCATTATCTGCTTTGGGGGGGGGATTCCCAAACAGTACTCAGGAGGTCTAGAGTCCTGTCCCAGTTAGTACCAGCCAACAAGACCAGCAGCTTAATGCATGGGTCTCTGGATGTGGAGACTGTCTGGGCCACGCTGTGCCAGGAACCTCCAAGGCTACGCCCTGTCCTGCTGGGGGTATCCAGGGTTACACCATGATGCTCAGAGGACCACATAGTGCCAGGGGTCAAAATGAAATCAGCTCCATGCCAGGAACTATCTCTTCCACCCCAACAGTACCTACTTAGAAGGATCCACTATAAAATGAAACAATGTGTGTAAAACGCCTTATGCTTGACGGACACAGACAGGATGGAGCAGGCTGGCCCCTGTTTCCTTCTAAAGGACTTGTCAGTGTGCATATCCCTGGCTACTAAGAGGCGCTTGGGATACCAATTAATTTGAGCTTTCCAGATCAACAGCAGGAGATACTGCCCTCTTACTGAGACTAGATTTTCTAGAAAAGCCAATTTCTGTTCATCTTAAGTGACTAAATCAGCAGCAGCAGCAGCAGCAGCAGCAGCAACAACAAAACAACAACAACAACAACAACAAAAGAGCAGAGCTCTCCCCCTTTGCATGGTTTTTCCAAGATCACTCCCCAGAACACTGCTGACAGGCAGTTCAGCTGTTGGCCCTTCTGCTCTCTCAAACAGGAAATTGCATTAAGCCCTAATAAAAGCCCCTACATAGAGCCCCAAAAACAAACAAGGAAAATGAACCCTGAGCATGGGCCCAGGGACATGTATAGGCTGAGTTTCTTTTCCTGAGCCCTTCCACAGGATGGCCACAAAGCAGTATGGCAGAAACCAAGCTATGCCATCTTGGGATTTTTAATTTTTTTGGGTCACACCTGGCAATGCTCAGGGGTTTCTCCTGGCTCTGCACTCAGGAATTACTCCTGGCGGTGCTCGGGGGGGACCATATGGGATGCCGGGGATCGAACCCAGGCCGGCAGAGGCCTGCCGCGTGCAAGGCAAACGCCCTACCCGCTGGGCTATCGCTCCGGCCCCCATCTTGGGATTTTAGATTCTGAAAAAGCATTGCTCTAAAGTGAAAATGAGGGGCGGGGGGGGGGCCAAGAAAAAAAAAAAAAAAAAAAAAGGAAAATGAACCTGGTTCCAGAATCAGAAGGCTGGCACACCGACAACTCTCCAAACTGCCAAAAAGGGGGCAGTGTCGTGTCATGGTTAAGAGCCTGAACTCAGCTCTGTGACCTCTAGTCTAGAGGGCCTCTCTGTGGGTTAGGCAGAACCCTTTCTATTGTTGAAAGGATTAAAAGAAATGTGTGTCATGTGGCAGGCACATAGTAAGTGCTCATGAACACCTGGTAATCCATTTGTAGGGTATACAGTTGAACTTGATGGTAATATCTGGCATGGGGTTACTTAAAGGTAAAGGAGAAAAGACATTCAAACCTAGTCACTCATTTGATAGACAGAGGCTGTTTACTATGTGTGGGGCACCTTGCAAGGCACTGGAGACATCATAGGAGGTAAAAACAGGTATGGGTCACAACTTTCAGATGGATCCATTAGGGCCAGAGAGATAGTATAGTGGTTAGGGCACTTGCCTTGCATGCAGTGGATATGAGTTCAATTCCCAGCCCTCCATATAGTCCCCTGAGCCTACCAGGAGTAATCCCTGAGTGCAGAGCCAGGACTTCAGTGCTGAGTACCACCAGGTGTGACCAAGACAAAAAAAAAAGACCCATGTGAGTAGAAAATCCTATAAACACACATGAAATTATTAATGGAAATAGTGCAACAAGGAGGTCACTGACCAAATAAGTCTTCAGTTTCGGGATGTCTTTCAGGAAGAAATTATAGTTGAGGTAAGATCTGAAGGTTGAGTAAGGATCCACCAAAAACAAAAGCCATGAAAGGACAAAGACTAGGGAAGGGTCTGGAAAGAAGCAGCAACACAGGCAAAGGTCCGAAAGCAGAAGGAAGTCAGCAGTCAGGGAGGAGGACAAAAGGGAGTCAGTGGTCAGGAAGAAGGACAGAAGGGGATCAGCAGAGAGGGACAGAAGGGGACGGTGGTCGAGAGGACAGAAGGGGATCGGGGTCGGGAGGACAGAAGGGGGATCAGTGGCCAGAGAGGACAGAAGGGGATCGTGGCAGAGGGACAGAAGGGGATCGTGGCCGAGAGGACAGAAGGGGATCAGTGGTCAGAGAGGACAGAAGGGGATCAGTGGTCAGAGAGGACAGAAGGGGATCAGTGGTCAGAGAGGACAGAAGGGGATCGGCGGTCAGGGAGGACAGAGGGGATCGGCGTAGGGGACAGAAGGGGATCAGCGGCCAGAGAGGACAGAAGGGGATCGGCGGTCAGGGAGGACAGAAGGGGGATCAGCGGTCAGGGAGGACAGAAGGGGAGTCAGCGGTCAGAGAGGACAGAAGGGGATTGGCGGTCAGGGAGGACAGAAAGGAGTCAGCGGTCTGGGAGGACAGAAAGGAGTCAGCAGTCAGAGAGGACAGAGGGGATTGGCGGTCAGGTAGGACAGAAAGGAGTCAGCGGTCAGGGAGGAGGACAGAAGGGGATGAGCGGTCACAGAGGACAGAAGGGGATTGGTGGTCAGGTAGGACAGAAAGGAGTCAGCGGTCTGGGGAGGAGGACTAGGTTGGGGGTATGAGCTGAGCTGGAGAGAGACAGGAGTCAGACCTTCCAGACCACTTAAGGACTCAGTCTGCAGAGTCTGAGTCTGACGAGTATCTGCACTGCAAGTACAAGTTCCATCTCTGGAGCTTCCACTGTGTCCAGTGTGACCGTGGCAGCTCTTCTGCCTGTGATCTCCCATGTAGCAAGTGACTTCCAGCCTACCACGATCAGGTGTGGCAGATGCCAGAGGTACAGAGTAAGAACCACAAGTAAAGGAGTGCTGTTGGATTACCCTTTGCTCACAGTCCTGTTGAACTTGAACAGGACTTGAACTGGGCCTTGTATTGTAACTGAACCATTGTTTTCCTCTTCTCTGTATGCCCTTTGCATATTCTCATGTTAGAACAATGTCCTTTTGTATAGACACAGGAAGTCAGCTAAGGCTCTGCATTTGTGATACAGGAGTTAATTAATGCTAAAATATTTACTCATGGGCATCTGTCATATTTCCTAATTTAAAACCTCAAGTTGTCCTTAGATCAATTCCTAGTTCCTTACACTCCAAAAAGAAGTGGTCCCACAGCAGGACTTGGATGGACCCAGGCTAAGCTGCGAGTAAGCTACCCTGGCCTCAACATGGGACAGACCGAGTCATAAGCAGAGTCATAAGCAAGATAATAAGCTAAGAGCAAGGTCATGGAACAAACTCTGTTCTGACCCAAAGACATGCAACTGACTTTGGACCCTGTTGGGGTTAGGATAAAATTAACCTGATTAACCTGGCCTGAAGACTGTAGTCTGGAATACATAGCGAGATGTCCCCAGGGAAAGTCATCCTTTATAAAGGAGCTTATCACTTACTGTGTTTATTCAAAATGACTAGAAATATTAAGAAGTAAATGTTATACCAGCAAAGGAAAGGAGAAAACAATACAGCCTTAGCTAGAATTCTGCCTGGTCCAGGGCAGGTCTATAGCCCCAGGACAGGATTCTATCTCTGGGGAGGCCCCTGGTAGACTGCCCAGGGAGAAGGGCTTTTACACCTCCTCATTGTTTTAGGGTCAAAGTCTGTCACCTCTGGCATCTCCCAACCCCCAACAGAGCAGACTTGACTTGAATAAAGGGGTGGAGTCTCAGACTATCAAGGAGCCTGTGGTTCTGTTCCTTTGTCCATGGGGGGGGCCCCCGATGGTTTTCCCGAAGAATGGGCCAGGGGACCCTGTCAAACCCCAATATCTGTTGGGAACCCCGCTGAGCACCAAAAGAGTGTGACCCTCGGCAAACATTGTGGTCAAGTCTAGGAGCACCTCAACCTGGTGGTGGTCCTCAGCAAGCACAAATAGGATACCTGAGCACAGAGCCAGGTGCATGTGTGAGTGAGTGAGTGTGAGTATGTGAGTGTGAGTATGTGTGTGTGTGTGTATGTGTCCTCTCTAGGGGAGGGAGGGGAGGAGGGAGAGCCCCACCACTGCAACAATGAAGGGAAGAGAAAGAGTGACCTTGGTCCCCTTCAGAAGGCCCAGTGGGCCTGCCCACAAATTGCTTCTGGTGCTGTAGGCCATGATCCAGAGGCGCAGACACACGGCAGAGTGGCTTCTTGCTCTCCTTGTGGCGATATCTCTAAGCCTGGTATACTGATGTACCAGGTATCCCATCACATTTGATAGAATTAAGTATGGGGCATAAAATCACAAGTGTGTGGTCACCATGTCTGGTCTGTGGGAGCATAGCCTTAATTTCTTATACAGTGGGCTCAAATGACCCAATGGGTCCATTCAGTAGATTTAATAACCTCCATTGACTTTTGTCTAAGAATATACTCATCGACCGTATTTAGAGAATTAGCTCCAATAAGCAATACAGAATAGCTTGATTCGTGTATGCTTAGGACAGGCTCAACCAGAGGTGGAGAAAAATTTGAAGTGTTGTTCATAGGTGCAGTGGTGGTGGGTTTGGGGTTGACTAGTAGAAACCCACTACGTTCCAGAACCTCAGAAAGTGAATGCAAGAGCAGAAATTGGTCAGATTCACACATAACAATCCAGAAAAAAAGTAGTGACTTTATCAATACCATTCCCATATATGGGCTGTAATGGTCAATATAATTAGTGCCGGCTAGAGAGGCAGGCATGGGGATGGGGGGTGGGTGAGTAATAAGGGTCTTTGGTGGTGGGGAGCACACTGGTGGTGGAATTGGTGTTAAATGATGAATCTTTCTAACAACCGTATTGTGAAAAACTTTGTACTTTGTTAATCACGGTGTTTAAATAAAGTGAAAAGAGGGGAGTACCTGGGTCCTTCCTGCCAGAGGGAGAAGCTGCTGAAACCAAGGGCACTGCCACTAGCTGGCAATGCTTTGCTCTGATCTCTCCTGTCGTGGAGTGAGAGGGGTTGGACTGACGTAAACCCCGTGCGGTTGCCCAGAGGAAGTAATCTTGCAGTCTGTCTTTTCTCAAACTGATTGAGGCCTCTGGATCCCCAGTCAAAGGGCGGGTGTGGGGGCCCCAAGGGTAGGCACTTCTCATCAGAAATCCTGCCCTGGGCGTGTTCTCTGGCTGTCCTACAGCTGGCCTCTGGTCAGCCTCCACCTTCCGACTTCCTGTCCCATCAGATTCCCATTGTGTCAAAGTAAGGGAGGGACTAATAGCTCTTGGGCTGGGTGGTGGAAATGTGGCCCTCCTGTGGGCAGCGGCAGGGCCAGGGTGGGTTCAGGTGCACAAGCAGCAGTTCCCCCCCCAGTGTGCTTCCTACTCAGGTGCTCACGGTACCCACGGTGGGCTGCAGAGACAGTACAGCAGTGAAGGCACTTCCTTTGACAAGACTGACCGCAGTTTGATCCCTGGCACCACATGGCGTCCTGAGCCCTGACAGAAGTAAGCCCTGAACACTAACAATGTATGGCCTAAAAGGAAAAAGAAAAAAGAAAATACTGAGAACCTGTGATTTGTGCACTGTGTGTGTCTGCAGCACGCGCTGCCACCCCCATACCCTCCCCCCACCCCAACACACACACACACACACACACACACACTCACACACACTGGCCTTTCTGGGCCTCCTATGAGGCCATATGTGGAGGTGGACCTGGGCAGCAGAGGATTGCTCAGACACTGGGTGTTGGGAGCAGTGTCCTAGCCCTCCCAGGGCCTCAGGAAAAAAGTGCTTCAGAGTGCTGGGCCACCCGAGTGTGCCCCGCCTCCAGCCTCTCCCAGCCCACAGCCCAGCTAAACAGGAAACCAGGCTTGGGTCCCTGCCAGGGTCCAGCGCAGAGCAGGAAGTTCAGACAATGTGGGAAAGACCCTCTTAGCATAGAAGAAAGAGGCTCAGAAATCCCTGGGAAGGTAAACAGAGCCCAGCCCTTGGGCACTTTCTCTGCTGGCTTCTACTCACCCCATGGGCAAGCCTGACTGCCTTGGGAGTATCGGGACGGAGGAAAGTCTTCCAGAGAGATACAGTCTGCGGAGGAGGAGGGTGGGCCAGGGGACACTCAGGATATAACCTTGGTGCGCGCACAGCTGTCGAAGTCACTGAGCAGCTCCCAGGCCTCCTCTCTGGGCATCCGGAACAGCAGTGTCGCCAGCAGCATCGTCAGCATCGTCTCAGCACACGGAGGGGCACCAAGTTTGAACCTGCAGCCTTGGGCTTGCTAGGCAAGCTCTTTAATCCACTAACCCATCTCTCAGGCCCTCCCACGGGGTCATGAATCTTGGGGTCCTGATGACCTCAGTGTGCAACAGCTTTAGGGTGTCAGGTCACAACTTTGCGACTCCCTAGCCCACAGACCCCTCTCTGGGCCCCAAGAGGATCATCTTAAATTGACGAGGAAGGAAAGAATGGGTGTAGGGGGGGCCGGAGCGGTAGTGTATTTGCCTTGAACGCGGCTGGCCCATGCCGGCCGGGTTGGATCCCCAGCATCCTATATGGTCCCCCGAGCACCGCCAGGAGTAATTCCTGAGTGCAGAGTCAGGAGAAACCCCTGAGAATTGCCGGGTGTGACCCAAAAAGCAAAAAAAAAAAGTGTAGGAGAAAGGGCAGTGGTAGAAAAAGAGCATCTAGGGGATCGGAGATGTGGCTCGGTGGCAGAGCAAGTGCCTGGCATACATGAGGCCCTGGGTTCAATCTCTGACATTGCAAAAGGGCAGCTGTGGTATCTTGCAGGGATGTGGGTCAGGGAATAAAGGCAGAGAATGGACAGAGCTGCAATCTGTTATGCAAATGTGAAGGAAATTCCTGATGAAATGATGGGTTGTGGCAATGACCATCAATCACTACTGGAAAACAAGGCGAAGAGGAAGCTTTGTGACGGCGAGATCACATGAGGCTGACCACAGCACCAACCAACCAGTCAGAGCATCACAAAGGCAGGACAACTGCCTGCCCCGAGCCTCCTGGTGTGAAGCAGTGAGAAGGACACGCACACCTAGAAGTTCTTCATGGAAAACGTTAAATCGGGGGCCAGGGAGATAGCGCCAAAGGATGGAGCACATGCCCCCGACATGCCTCGCAGACGTGCCTCGCACATGCCTTATACAGGTTCTGTTCCCTGCACAACATTACCTCCCACCCCCAGCACTGACAGATCCAAGATAGCCCAAGCAGCTCCTGGGCACCTCCAAGAAGCTGACAGACAGATCACCAAACTCTGGGTGCTCACAGGACCCCTCTGCCAATGCTTGCTGCTCTGAGCAGCCTTCCCCAACTCGGCCCCCCTGCGTCACTCATGTGTTTCTCCCTCCTCTGTCCATAACACTGTCCGCCACTACCTCTCCAAATTCTTACCCCATTGTGCTTTTTCTGAGCTTAGGATTTCTTCTGAGTCAGGGGTAGAAGTAGCAGGCCAGGAGAGAGCAGAGAAAACTTTCTTTGTTTTGGGGCCACACCTGGCAATGCTCAGGGCTTACTCCTGTTCTGTGCTCAGGGATCACTCCTGGCCAGTTGGGAAACCATATGTGGTGCCGGGGACTGAGCCCGGGTAGGATGCATACAAGCAAATGCCCTGCCACTGCATTATCAGGCCCCAAGAAACCTTTCTGGAGCTGAACTCCTGGGGGCCGTCAGGATTTGTGGGAGACCCTCTCATAGCTGCTGCCATCTTCACCTTGGGTACAAGAGCTCGTAGCATCTGACTGCTGTGGTAAGGGGAAGGTGAACTCCAGGCCTGACGCTCCAAGCACAGGATATCCAGCCTGGAATGCTTCTCTCCCCAAGAGCTCAGGGTACATTTTCCATCTGCAGAAAGACGTGCACACGTGCACACGTCCTAGGGCGTGAGGAGGGCCAGGCAGGGGCTCCATCAGCTCAGAGGTTTTGTGCTCACGAAACAATTGTTTTACTAATAGCTTCTCCAGCCTCACAAGAAAGCTGCCACACAGCCAGAGCTATGCTACCAGCGGGAGAGGGGCTGAATCGGCCTTCTGTGTTCTTCCACGGCCTCACTCCTACAAACTGAGCTAATGCTGCAAAAAAGAGAGAGACTAGTTTCTGAGGCAATCACAGACCAACTCAGTCCGGTGCAGGAAACCAAGTTGCTTCTTATTTTGCTTTGTTCATTTTGTTCTGTTTGTGGGCTACACCCGGCATTGCCTTGGGGGTACCCTTTGCTTGCCCACTGAACCTCCACATCAACCGGTGATCTATCTCTCTAACCTGCAGGTCCTCCCTGCCTTCCTCCTTCCCTCCCTTCCTTCCCTCCCTCTCCTCCCTCCCTCCCTCCCTCCCTCTCCTTCCTTCCTTCCTTCCTTCCTTCCCTCCTCCTTCCCTCCCTTCCTTCTTTCCTTCCTTTCTTCTTCCTTCCTCCCTCCCTCCTTCCTCTTCTTCCTCCCTCCCTCCTCCCTTCCTTCCTTCCTTCCTTCCTTCCTTCCTTCCCTTCTTCCCTCCTTCCCTCCTTTCCTTCTTTTCCTTCCTTTCTTCTTCCTTCCTCCCTCCCTCCCTCCTTCCCTCCTCTCCCTCCCTCCCTCCCTCCCTCCCTCCCTCCCTCCCTCCCTCCCCTCCCTCCCTTCCTTCCTTCCTTCCTTCCTTCCTTCCTTCCCTTCTTCCCTCCTTCCCTCCTTTCCTTCTTTCCTTCCTTTCTTCTTCCTTCCTCCCTCCCTCCTTCCCCTCCTTCCCTCCTCCCTCCCTCCTCCTCCCCTCCCTCCCTCCCTCCCTCCCTCCCTCCCTCCCTCCCTCCCTTCCTTCCTTCCTTCCTTCCTTCCTTCCTTCCTTCCTTCCTTCCTTCCTTCCTTCCTCTCTCTCTCTCTCTCTCTCTCTCTCTCTCTCTTTCTCATAGCCCTAGCTCTGTGCTTAGGAGTGACCCCCTGTCCATGCTCCAGGGATCACAGATGGTACAAAAGATTCCTATAGGATGCTCAGGGGGATCACGGATGGTACTAAAGATTCCGATAGGATGGGCAGGATGCCTTAAGACCTGCATGAGCTCTCCTTTCTCCCCGAGCTCTCCTTTCTCCCCGAGCTCTCCTTTCTCCCCAAGCTTGCCTTTCTTCCCGAAATCGCATTTCTCCCCGGAAGATCACTGGAGTCCTCACCCTGTGGTCTGCCCTTAAACATCACAGCACCTCACCTGACACACCCTAAGCTACTGTGGGAGGCACTAACCGGCTCTTCCTATTGTGGTACTTCTCTTCCATCACTTGTTCCAGCTTGTATTTGTAACTGTGTTTGGGCACTTTGTTATCTGTCTCTTCCACTGACCAGGCAGTTTATAAAGTCATTGCTGTGTCTAGCATAGAGTCTTGCCCATACCACAAACTCACTGACTCATAATTCCCCCACAGGTACCTTCTGTTCCACCCAATAAGAGTCTTCCTCATTTCTTTTTTTTTTTTTTAAATTTTATTACACCATTTTTAGACATACAATTGCAATATGCTCATGCTCGAGTTTTGGTTCTACAGTGTTCCAACACCCATCCCTCCACCCGAACCCATCTCCCATCACCAATGTCCCCACCTCCCTCCCCCTCCCACACCCCAACTACTTGGCGGGTTCTGTATATCTTTTCTCTCTTCTCTATCTCTCCCTCCCGCCTACCTTTCCTACACATCATAGAATGCAGTACATTAAAGGACATAACTGTTTCCACTAGTTTGATGGACTGCGTGGCTGCAAGCGGCCGCGCGACTTAGGGGCCTCATGGTCAGCGTCCAGACAGCGAAAATGGCGGCTAATGTGGTGGGTGAGTCTCATCCGGCTGCTTCTGGGACCCCACCGAGGTGATGGGCCAAAACCCAAAAACCATCTGTCCTCCTGGGGGCCTCATGGTCAGCTGAGCTAGGGGAGAGCCGAGTTCCAGTTCCCCCAGCTGTGTCTGAGGCTCTGCATGCTATGGCTGGTCGCCCCAGGGCAGCTCCTGGGCAGGGCTACTGGGCTCAGACAAAATGGAGAGGGGAAGGGGCGACCCCAGCTCCATCTGACAAATTCCCGGTGTTTCCCACTTCTGGGAGCTGCCCACCTGGGCTCAAACTTGTTTTGCTCTGTTAGTCTGGTCTTGAGGTCAGCGTCCCTCCCAGGTGGGCTCTAATGTGCTGCAGCATCCGGACAGCGAAAATGGCCACTAATGTGGTGGGTGAGTCTCATCCGGCTGCTTCCAGGACCCCCCAGAGGTGATGGGCCAACACCCAAAACCCATCTGTCCTCCTGGGGGCCCCATGGTCAGCTGAGCCAGGGGAGAGCTGAGTTCCAGCTCCCCAGCTGCGTCTGAGGCTCTGTATGCTATGGATGGTCACCCCAGGGCAGCTCCTAGGTGGGGCACCGGGCTCAAACAAAATGGAGAGGGGAAGGGCCGACTCCAGCTTCATCTGACGAATTCCGGTGATTCTCACCTCTCGGAGCTGCCTACCTGGACTCGAACTCATATTGCTCTGTTAATCTGGTCTTGAGGTCAGCGTCACTCCTGGGTGGACTCTGATGTGCGGCAGCATCCGGACAGCGAAAGTGGTGGCCATACCACCCTGAACGCGCCCGATCTCGTCTTCCTCATTTCTTACGTCTGTTGCTCCCTTGCTTAGAAAGAATCATGTCACTTTTTCTTTCCACTTTTGCTTGTACTTTTTTTTTTGGTCACACCCAGCAACGTTCAGGGCTTACTCCTGGCTCTTCGCTCAGGAATTATTCCTGGCAGTGCTCAGGGGACCATATGGGATGCCGGGGATCAAACCCGGGTCAGGGCAAATGCCCTGCCCGCAGTGCTATCACTCCAGCCCCACTCTTGCTTGTTTTTTCTGTATCGTATCCAGCAGTGCTCAGAATCTACTCCCAGATTGGGGCTCAGGGATCAATGCAGGCAGTGACTGAGGGGCCAGGTGTGCCTGAACTCGATCCCGGGCCTCACACAGGCAAGGCAAATCTGTGCCCTATCTCTGGCCCCCCACTCTGGCTGGCTTATTTTTCAAAGTACAGGTGAGTTCTGTAGTTTTGTCTCTTAAGAACAAGTCCTGTCTTCACCAGACTATATCTCTAGAGACAGAAGTTATCTGCCAAGTGGTTTAAAGGGGAGCTGGGATGATGAGACACATACCACATCACCGGAGACCCCACAAGTCCCAGGATGATCTGTAACTGGTTGTGCAAATTCAGAGGATAGGGGGACTGAATGAGAACACATGAGAAGAGTCGGAAGGCTTCCCGGGAAGGAAAGTTTATACCATCACTGAGGAATAGGTAGGGGGCCAGAGAGATCACACATGGTTCAGGTACATGCCTTGCACATACTCAACCCTGATCCCCTCCCTGGTACTACACGATGCCTCAAGCACTTCTAGATGTGGCCCTGGAGTGGCCTGGAGAATCCACAGTGCCACAGCCCCAAGCAGCACTGCATCCTTGAGCTCACATGAACTGCCATCCCTGTTGGCCGGAAATCACTGGATATGGTCCCTGGGCCCCCTGAGTACCTCTTGGGTTCTCTCTCATCCAACCCTTCAAAGTAAAGAATAGGGAAGGAGTAGAACAGGCAGAGGAAAGGGAAAGAATCTGTATGAGAGAAGCCTAATTGATGAGAGAAGGTGACGGGCTGTTTGGACCTACCAGAAAGTCAGTATGAATGACAGCATATACGGGCGTCCAGAAACAGCAAAAGCCTAGGGTATCATGTCTCAACGGTCAGTAGAGAAGCTTAAGCTTGATGTGAAAGAGTGTAATTAAGTGCCAAATTGGGGAAAGAACCACCTGCAGTCAGCAGCCCACAGGCGTGAGGCTGCGCCAACCTTCAGCTGCCTCACGAGCAAGCCTAGTTATCTTCCTAGGGTTCTGCTCATAAATTCATAAATAAGCAAAAATGATTTCCCTGGTCTACTTCACAAGGTAGCTCAGGCATTTTGGAAACATCTTGTCATCTCCCTTAAAAATAAAATCAAGTCAAGGTTAAGATAAATGCATCCATAAACTTCCCATGAAGATGATGTGTTCAGACTATAGGACGGGTATAACGGAGAGCACCAAACACCTACTGGGGGGAAAGAAGAGCATTCATGAAGGTGGCATTTTATGACCTGCCTTGGAAGATAGGAGCCACTAGCAAATACAAATGAACAGAAAACCAAAAACCTCAGCTCATGCTAAGTTTCGCGGTAGGTCTGGGGAACATCTTCACACTGCACACACATAAGAGTGCCATGGGTACTCCGAGAAGGCCATTCCTAGCTTTTTTCTTTAAACTGTGGCATTCTAAAGGAGCAAAATGTCTTCATAATGCCTTGGACCCGGGCCCTGTTTAAGAACATCTGCCACAGGCAACAGGAAGCAATGGAGCCCAGAAGTAGGGCACATTCACACTGGCCTGATTCCTTCCTGCAGAGCCACAGGTAACATGAACTGCCTTCCCCTTTCCAACTCCAGATCTCCGGACTCTTGAAAACTGAATATGCTTTTCCCAGTATGTGGGGTCAAGGGGGCTTACCCTGTAAGTGACTCTCCTGGTTACATTCCCTATCATTGTATAAACTCCCCAGGCACTGCCAGGTGCAGCATTGGAGGCCTGAGCACTACCAGGTAAGCAAAGGAATCTCTGGCACCCAGGGCTGAGCAGTACTGCACCCTTGGGTCCTTGCAAGCATTGGCCCTGATGGTCAAGAATGCTGGGAGGGGGTCCTGGGCCTCCCGAGTACTGTCTAGGAGGAACCCCCAACTAAATAATATGTATATATTTTTGGGTCACACCTGACTGACACTCAGGGGTTACTCCTGGCTCTTTGCTCAGAAATTACTCCTGGCAGTGCTTGGGGGCACCATGTGGGATGTGAACCCAGGTCAGTCACGTGCAAGGCAACGCCCTCCCCACTGTGCTATTGCTCTGGCCCCTAAATAAGATTTTTTTTTTTTTTTTTTTTTGCTTTTTTGGGTCACACCCGGCAATGCTCAGGGGTTTCTCCTGGCTCTGCACTCAGGAATCACTCAGGCGGTGCTCGGGGGACCATATGGGATGCCGGGGAATCGAATCCTGGCCGGCATGGGCGGCCGACGTGCAAAGGCAAATGCCCTACCCGCTGGGCTATTGCTCCGGCCCCTAAATAAGATTTTTAAAGGGCCAGAGAGATAGTACAGAAATAGGGCACTTGCCTTGCATGCAGCTGACCTGGGCCTGCATTATGGTCCCCTGAGCACTGCTAGGAGTAAACCTAGGTGCAGAGCCAGGAGTAATCCCTGAGTACAGCTGGTGTGGTACTCAAAAAATTTTTAAAAAGCCTAAAAAAAAATTTAAATTTTTTTTGAAATGTCGTTCCCTGATACTGTCTGTTCCAGGCCAAACAACCTCAATTCCTCCAACAACTGTTTTCACGTGACTTGGTCTGACTCCTTTTATCATTCCAGTTACTTAAATGATAGCATCAGCACAGACTGCAAGGTTTCAGATGGCGCCAACCCAGTGCAGAGTTGGACTACTACATCCTAATGTCTGAATTCATGTTTCTATTAATGCAGCCCAACAGCACAGTTTTCCTGGTGGATCTATCATAAGTAGGCTTAAGTTTTCTGCCCTTGTAAACACTAGCTCTCTTTGAAGTCTATCTTAGTCTACCCAATCACTAAGCCTCAAGCAAATTCCTCTATAAAGTCTCCTTTGCCAAAGCCAGCCAACTAGCTCTTTAAGAACAAATGAGGGGCTGGAGCGTAGCACAGCAGGGAGGGCGTTTGTCTTGCACACAGCCGAACTGGGTTTGATTCCCGGCATCCTATATGGTCCCCCAAGCACTGCCAGGAGTAATTCCTGAGTGAAGAGCCAGGAGTAACCCCTGAATATCGCTGGGTATGACCCAAAAAAGAAAAAGAAAGAACAAATGATACAACACACGTGGTGTGGTTCCTGACCCTCACAATTGCCAGTACACCCCTATCTGTATTAGCAGTCTTCCAAGACCAGGATGTGACTGTAGGTTCTTGCCTTGACCTTACACAGCAAAACAAAGGGCTACCCTATTTCAGATATGTCCCTAGTTCAATACAACACTAGGTGTAACTGTTAATATGATCACGAAACCTCAAATCACAACACAGCAGCAAAATATCAATATTATAGATGTGTTTGCATTAAGTTCCAGGGGTAAGAAATTCAGAAGTATCTACTAGGAGCAGCAAGGATGATGGAAGATTTGGAAACCACCCTCTGAACAATAAGGTAGGAGGAAAACACAGGGTCTTCTGGGAGGGAGAAAGAATTCTGTCTGTATACAGCCATGCCAAGGCCTTTTGTTCTCCTTAGTCGCTGGCTTCAGTGTCCCCTCTGGCAGCCTACTCCTTCTTGCTCCTTTGGTCGAGGTCTTACAATTTTATCTAAGCATGGGCAACCACTCAACTGAAACCCTCTCCTGAACCAGCTTCTTTCACCTTTTCTGGCCCTATTTCCAAAGGATTAACTTCATGTCAATAGTTCATAAACCCATGCTGAAGATCAAGTAGGAAAGATCACTTTTCTCTACTCATTTCTTTAAAAACCATATTACAAGATTCCAGTCTTCCACAAAACAGACTGCCGAGCTGGCTAATATCTCCTTTGCTCTTTACCTGGGATCCCTGTGATGATTCAGTACTGATCCGTGATGAGTGGGGCTGTGAGCAGAGCATGATAGGTATGCCTTCTGCTGAATTCATAACAGTCATGAAAAATGACCAGGTCATTCTACTGACCCAGCGTTTGTCTCACAACCCACCTCACACCTGTTCTGGGCAGCCACTACTGATCACTGGGCATTGGCATAAGGTGAGAAACCCAATGACCGGCCATGCTTCATGGAGCCCATGGTGTAAGAAGTGTATTTAAGGTGAGAAACCCAATGACTGGTCATGCTTTACAGAGCCCATGGAGTAGGGAGTGTAAGGCAAGAAACCCAATGACCAGCCATGATTTATGGACCCCCTGGAGTAGGTGGTTTAAGGCGAGAAACCCAATGACCGGCCATGCTTCATGGAGCCCATGGAGTAGGTGGTGTAAGGCGAGAAATCCAACGACCAGCCCTGCTTTATGGAGCCCATGGAGTAGGGAGTGTTAGGTGAGAGTGCAGAATGCTTCTGTGGCCAGCATTCTTAAGCATGGATTTATGCTCTCACTGTGGCCAGAACACCAGTAATGGTGTTCCAGAGGAATTACTAGAGCATTCCCTAGGCAGAGAACTGAGATGGGTCCTTCTTGAAGAGACACTTGCCCTTTATTCTTTCTCCTATTTAAGTGCACAGCATGGCTCACAGATGGAAAAGGAAAACAGAAACCAGGCATGTTCCAGACATGCTAGGAGATAAAGCAAAGCACTGAATGGATTGAGTGGGTAATGTGTGAATATCTAAGCAAAACTGTCCCCATCCCCAAAACTGTCCCCATCACCAAAGCAGCATTTAGTAAAGGGACATGAAGGGAAATAAGCTCCCTTTGCAGACACAGAGCTTCTGCATGTGCCCAGAGTACACCTAAGCCCACCATCCACAAAGCAGCCACATCTCAGGGCCAAATAGTGTGGGGTGCAAGCTGCTCGAAAAGGACCCAGAAGTTCTAGGCTGGATCAGAACAGAGACTAATTTCTAAGCTTGCTTCCTGAAGAGCATTCCAGGAAACACTCTGGTTCTGTGAAATATTAATAGGAAAACACAAAAAAAGATTACAGTTGTGGGGCTGGAGCGATAGCCCAGCGGGTAGGGCATTTGCCTTGCACGCGGCCGGCCTGTGCGGCCTGGGTTCGATCCCGGCATCCCATATGGTCCCCCGAGCACCGCCAGGGGTAATTCCTGAGTGCAGAGCCAGGAGTAGCCCCTGAGCATCGCCGGTGTGACCCAAAAAGAAAAAAAAAAAAAAAAAAAAAGATTACAGTTGTATAAATATAGGAGTACTAGATTAAACAAAGCTAGAAAGGGGGTTGGAGTGACAGCATAGCGGATAGAGCATTTGCCTCACATGTAGCTGACTCAGTTTGATCCCCAGCACCGCATGTGGTCCCCTGAGCCCGCCAGGAGTGATTCCAGTGCGCAGGCCCAGGAGTAAGCCCCTGAGCACCTCTGGGTGTGGCACAAAAATCAAACAGACAAAAAATAAAGCTGGAAAGATCTCTTTATGTAGAACTTCTCAGAGCCTTCATAATGCCAGTAAACACTGGGACAGGCCTGTGATATTTCCCAAAGGAATCTGACTATAGTTCATCCCTCCCTCGCACTCACACACATACTCACACACACACATACACACACAAAATATCTCATATCCTAAGAATATACTATAGGAAATGCTGGGCTAAGGCATACTTAGAACTTTACCAATTCTCTTATAAAAATTAAAACCAGAAGTTAATATTCAGTTTGTTCATATTATGTGTGTTCATATTCAGTTTGTTAATATTATGTTTAAGTTAACTACATATAAGTTTCTTACCCCACAGTTTGAGCACAGTTAATATTTTAAACTACCTCTTATAAGGTAGTACAGTTCTAGGCATAGGCCACTTGAACTCTGAGTATGACAGCCAAGAGTCTGGGGACAAAAACAGGCAAAAACCGGGCCAGGAGCCAGACTAACTGGACCCAGTTCTACCAGGGTGTGGTCTCTTGTCATAATTAACACTTCTTAGGGACTTAGAATGATGAATCAAGAACACTTGCACGGTTGTAAGTCTTCTCGTATATACCTCATCACGATCAAAGAACTTCCCTGAGCATCGTTCCGGGTGTGACAAAAAAAAAAAAAAAAAAAAAAAAGAACCATAGTTTGAGGAGCTGAAGTGATAGCACAGTGGGGAGGGCATTTGCCTTGCACGTGGCTGACCTGGGTTCAATCACCGGCCTTCCATACGGGTCCCCTGAGGACTGCCAGTAGTAATTCCTGAGTACAGAGTCCTGAGTGCAGAGCCAGGAGTAACCCCTGAGCATCACCAGGTGTGACCCCAAAGAGCCAACAATAAATAAATAAATAGATAGATGGACAGATAAATAAATAAATAAATAAACAAGTAAGTAAGTAAATAAATAAATAAATAAAAGGAAACCACAGTTTGATGTCATTCTCAGTCTGAGTCATAACAACATATACAAATATGCATTAGCTCGAAGTGGCTCCTAAAATTTTATTTATTTCTTGGTTTTAGGCCACACTGGCTGTGCTCAGGGTTTACTCCAGGTCTGTACACAGCGATCACTTCTGGCGAGGATCAGGGAACCCTATGTGCTGGGGATCAAACCCAGGCCGGCAGAGTGCAGGGCAAGCACTTTTACCCACTGCAGTATTGCTCTAGTCCCATCAACTAAGAATTTAAAGCAGGGCTAAACTTCTATAGGCCTCCAGACCTGACCCCTGGGCCTGCTACCAGATCCCTTTCTAAAGCCTGGCAGGTCACTTGACTGCATGGAGGTCACATGCCAATTTTTTTCTTTTTTTTTTTTTTAAGTATTTTATTATACCACCGTGAGATATACAAATAAAAAGATATACAATTAAAAGTTCAGGGGCCGGGCGAGCCCGCGGGTGGGCGTTTGCCTTGCGCGCGGCTGGCCTGCCGGCCGGGTTCGATCCCGCTCCCATATGGTCCTCGGGTCCGCGGGGTAATTCCTGAGTGCAGAGCAGGAGTAACCCTGAGCCGCGGGTGTGCCAAAAAAAAAAAAAAGTTCATGTTTGGGTTTTGGTCATACAGTGTTCCAGCACCCATCCCTCCACCAGTGCCCATCTCCCACCACCAACATCCCCGGTTCCCTCCCCCTTCCCCCAGCCCGCCTCCATGGCAGGTTCTTTATTTCTTTCCCTTTTCTCTCTTCTCTTTTCCTTCCCTTCCAGACTATGGATTACAGAACATACATTAAAAAGGCTGTCATGTGTATCCTTTTGCCTCTATTTAATGCTCAGTTCTAGGTTGGCATTAGTACCCTCGACAATTATTAGCACCCTGTTCCATTTTCTGGCCAATTTTTTTTTTTCATTTAACTGCAGAGCACAGCCAGATCCAGAGCTGGTCCAGCTCTGCCTTCTTCCTTCCTTCCTTCCTTCCTTCCTTCTCCCCACCCACTCAGCCATATTCCCATCAGAGACTCCTTAGAAAACAATGACGGAGAGCCTGGTGATCATACTTCTAACTTCCTCAAACTAACACCTTTGGGTAGTGGCAGAAAGCCTGGCTCTCACCTCCCTCCTCACCCCTTGGAGTCTCCCTGCACCCTTTCTTCCAGGGCCAGCCGCAAGGCCTGAAGTAAGCCCCCACAAGTTAGGTCTGCCTCTCTCCTTTCTCGATACAAGAATCCATCTGCCCTTTCAAGAACTGCAGAGGACGGGGCCGGAGCGATAGCCCAGCAGGTAGGGCGTTTGCCTTGCACTGCGGCCGGCCTATGCCGGCCCGGGTTCGATCCCGGCATCCCATATGGTCCCCCGAGCACCGCCAGGAGTAAGGCAGGGGGAACCTGAGCATTTGCCGGGTGTGACCAAAAAGCAAAAAAAAAAAAAAAGAACTGCGAGGAGGGCGGAGTCTCCACAAGGCTATTCAGCGTCTGCAGAAGGTCCTGTTTCACACTGCAGTTCCCTCTGGACGACAGTCAGTCAACAGCAGCAGGGAACAGCTGAGCCGGCGATGATGCCCCCTGACCCCAGCTGCTACGGACGCACTTTCCGTGCGTGTGACCTTCGGAGGTCACACCTCTGGGGTCTTTGCTCTGCACCATCTCTTCGCTGAAGACTGTTCCGTGGCACACCAGACCTGGTGGGGTTCCTACCTTACAACCACTTTCCGGTGGTCTCTGACAAGGAAGGTCTATGTCCTTTTCCACCCTGCCTTTTGCAGACGAAACAATAACTCACACATCCCTTCAAGAATGTATCAGTAAGAGCTCTGCCATCTGTGAGAAAACTGTATGTTTGACCAGAATGATGTGTAAAAGGCCAGGCCAGAAACGGCAACATGAAACATTCTTTCATCCAACTAAGTCCTGTATTTCCCCCTCCCTCATCAAAGAGCCACTGTAGGGGGAGTAACCCACCACAGTTCCTGGCTGCCACCAACGTGATTGCATTCATCAAAGGAGACTTCAGGCAGGGGGTGGGGGGAAGGGGGGGGAGTGGTCAGTGGCAGGTAAGCACAGGTCTCAGAATCCTTTCTGAGGCTATGGGGTCAGTGTCCATCTGCTCTTTGGTTTTCCGGGATCCCCAAGGGTACGGCTTTAACTGCAGCCTCTTCGTACAGCATCCCGGAAGCCAACGGAGCATCCCTGAAGCTGAGAGAGTACAAGGCTCAGAACTTCCTGAGGCTAAAATGGCGCCTCTTGGCATCCAGAGTCCTTTCCAGACCTGGGGTCATTGTAACTGTCTGTCCGTCCGTGCCGCCTCCAATAGGCTCTCTACTCTGTCAGCATCTGTACTATGGCCTCTCCTCTCTGCTTTACTCCAAGCATGCATTATCTTGCTTGTATCCACCTGCCTCCATGTTAGTTTCCCCCTCTTATTTATTATTTTTTAGATTTTGGGCCACATACGGTGATGGTTAGGGCTCACTCCTGCCTCTGCACTCAGGAATCACTCCTGGCAGTGCTTGGGGAAACTTATGGCATACTGGGGATCAAACCCGGGCCCACTGTGTGCAAGGCAAATGCATTACTGGACCATCTCTCTGGCCCCCCAAGTAGTTTTCTAACCTGTAACCTTGTCTTCTCCAACCTCTCATCCATCACCTGAGTAATAATCCTACACTCAGATTTGATCATGTCCATCCTTTAATTACAATCCTCTATTCTTTACAAACACATTCTTTGGTTTTTCTCCATCTCTGCCTGGACTCCTGCCTTCCTCTCATCTTTCCCATCAAGTTTCTAGTCCTCTTTTAAGAGCTGTTGACCAAGATCTTGGTGACTCCTTCACTGACCACTTGGTGAGGACCCTTCCCAATTTCCTGTGTCCCTGCAAGAGCTGGTTATTCTCTTGCTTAGTTCTGTAGTATCTCAACTTGTCTTAAGCATAACACCCAGCAAAGAAGGGTCTTAGTGTCTTCTGTTGAAGGAGAAGTGTAGGAAGGGATGAGCTGGAGAAACCTGAAACTATGAGACTATGACAGAGGAAGACAGTGGGGAGAGAGGGGGGGGGAGGGGGGGGGGGGGGGGGGGGGGGGGGAGGGGGAGAGAGAGAGAGAGAGAGAGGGGGGGGGAGAGAGAGAGAGAGAGAGAGAGAGAGAGAGAGAGAGAGAGAGAGAGAGAGAGAGAGAGAGAGAGAGAGAGAGAGAGGCCTTTTCTTAGAATCTAAGACAGAAGAAAAGGCTGGGTCATGAGTTACACGGAGCCAGGAGACTCCTTCCCTTCCCTTAAGGAATCCTTCACTTGACTATGAGGAGACACACAATTGAAGACATGTAAATCATTTCTCCATACTTGGCTTTTCTCTGTCATTTTCAGCTGCTGCTGCTTGTGCCCAGTCATGGAATCACTGTCCTGAGCAGCCCCCCGTCCCTGAATGGCAGACGGCAGGTGGGAGTTGAAACTCCAACCCACGCCCCTGTGCTCCAAGGCCAAGGCTCAGCATTTCCTGTCTTCTCCAAGGAGAAAAAATACCACTTTCTCAGGAAGACCCTCCACTGACCAGCACTTTCCTGGTCCTTCGACCGCCTTCCGAGAGCCGCCAGAGCTCATCCTTCTAGCTGCCCACCAAGAGGTCTCACCTGTCTCTAGCCTTAAATGTGCTAGAGAGTGAGCATGTGCTCATGAGTTGAGCAAATGACCTCATGGGTAACCTGGGCCTCGGGAGCCCGGAGGCCGAACAGCATTCGAACGTGCGAGATGCTGTGTGGTGCCTTATGCCGCCCTGCCCACCATTTTTCGGTCACTGAACGCACTGGAGGTAGAGTTTTGTCTGACACAAGTGATTTTGTCTGACACAAGTGATGAAAGGCTCCAGTTTTATTTTGTTTTGTTGCAACAGTCTATTTCTCTTCCACTGCTGCTGAAAACGAAAAGACCTGGACTAAGAAGGCATGAGCAGCCCAGCAGACGGCCGGTGGGGCCAGAGAACCTGTCCCTATTGCTCACAGAGAGGCCTGGGCAGTGCAGAACTTGGCCAAATCAGTGAGCATGTGACCTGTACACAGAACTGACCCACGAGAAATGCCTCTCCCTGACTGCTTCTTAGGGTAGGGGGGTGGGACTGGGCTCATAAATAGTTGGGATCAGGCTGGAGCACAGCAGGTGATTAAGGCATTGGATCGGGCTGGAGCACCGCACAGCGGTTAAGGCATTGGATCGGGCTGGAGCACCGCACAGAGGTTGAAGCTTTGCATTAGGCTAGAGCACTGCACAGAGGTTGAGGCACTGGATCGGGCTGGAGCACCGCACAGAGGTTGAGGCATTGGATTGGGCCAGAGAACCACACAGCAGTTAAAGCATTGAATCAGGCTGGAGCACGGCACAGAGGTTGAGGCATTGGATCGGGCTGGAGCACCACACAGCAGTTGAGGCATTGGATCGGGCCAGACTACCACACAGAGGTTGAGGCACTGGATCGGGATGGAGCACTGCACAGAGGTTGAGGCATTGGATCGGGCTGGAGCACCACACAGTGGTTAATGCATTGGATCAGGCTGGAGTACCGCACAGAGGTTAAGGCACTGGATCAGGCTGGAGCACCGCACAGAGGTTGAGGCATTGGATTGGGCTGGAGCACCGCACAGCGGTTAAGGCACTGGATCAGGCTGGAGCACTGCACAGCGGGTAAGGCATTGGATTGGGCTGAAGCACCGCCCAGCAGTTAAGGCATTGGAATGGGGCTGAGCACCGCACAGCAGTTAAGGCATTGGATCAGGCTGGAGCACCGCACAGCGGTAAGGCATTACAATGGGGCTGAGCACTGCACAGCAGTTAAGGCATTGGATCAGGCTGGAGCACTGCACAGAGGTTGAGGCATTGGATCGGGCTGGAGCACCGCACAGAGGTTGAGGCATTGGATCGGGTTGGAGCACTGCACAGAGGTTGAGGCATTGGATCGGGCTGGAGCACCGCACAACGGTTAAGGCATTGGATCAGGTTGGAGCACCGCACAGAGGTTGAGGCATTGGATCGGGCTGGAGCACCACACAGCAATTAAGGCACTGGATTGGGTTGGAGCACTGCACAGAGGTTGAGGCATTGGATCGGGCTGGAGCACTGCACAGAGGTTGAGGCATTGAATCGGGCTGGAGCACCGCACAGAGAGGTTAAGGCATTTGCCTGGCACTGGTTCAAATACTGGCACCACATATGGTCTCTCGGTATTACCAGGTGTAGCCCCTGAGCACCACCAGGTGTGTGCCCCCTCAAAGATTATTTTAAAAGAGAAAATAATCTCTTTTAGGATTGTCTCTCTCTTTAGGAATC
Source organism: Cryptotis parvus (assembly GCA_021461705.1). Taxonomy (NCBI): domain Eukaryota; kingdom Metazoa; phylum Chordata; class Mammalia; order Eulipotyphla; family Soricidae; genus Cryptotis; species Cryptotis parvus. The sequence continues at coordinate 52,663 of JAJIBD010006887.1, read as the reverse complement.
TCTCTTAGGATTGTCAGGGAGACAGACACATAAGGAGTGGAGCAGTGGCACTAGGTCCTGGAGAGGGGCTCATTCCTTTCACAAAGATGTAGAAAGACCCCAGGGAACTCTCAGGAATAAGCCCAGACTTGGTTCAGCTGCTGAGCCGCAGCAGGCCAATTAACTAGACAGTGTGAGGGGAGAAGGGGGGATGCCACGCCCTGCAGTAGGTTCCCGCCCAGACAGGAGGCTCCACACAGCTGTGGGAACAGCCACAGCAAAGAGGGCTCTTAACCTCGTCCTCCCACTTGCTGAGAACTAGCGCTTAAATTAGCACCTTGGAAACACCCATCTCTGCCACTCCCTGAGGCCTCCTTTTCAAATAAATTGAGTCTTTCTCTTTCAAATAAATGGTAACAATAATAAAAATAAAAAGTAGAACAAAGATGCTTTTGCCCTAGAGCTCATCTTTCTAAGACTGATGTCTGGAATCTTCCCAAGGTGGGTGGGTTATTTGGTCATGACGCCCATGGGGACAGGCCTTTCTGTATAGTGAGGTCCAGAAAGGGTAATAAATGGCCTTAGTTGCCTAGGGCATTAGGAGCCAGCATCTACTCTGCCCACAGAGAAGGGACACAAAGGAAGTGGGCAAGAATAATACAATCAGGACTGAGCGACAGTACATGGATAGGGAGTTTACCTTGTATGCGGCCGACCCAGGTTCAATCCCCAGCATCTCATATGGTCCCCTGAGCACCACCAGCAGTAATTCCTGAGTTCAGAGCCAGGAGTAACCCCTGAGCATTGCCAGGTGTGACACAAAAAGCAAACACACACCACACACACACACACACACACACACACACACACACACACACACACTAAAATCCCAGGAGAGCAGGGCCCTGGCTATGCTTGTGTTATTAACCACTGTCTCCTCAAAAACCAGGTAGAATATTTAGAACAGGGCAGATGCTTAATAAATATCGGTGAATTCATTTGCTAAATCAATGGTGTCAGGTTCCTATGAGTCTTGTGAAGAAAGTAGGGAGCTACAGTTTAAACTTTAAAGAGATAATTTTCCTCCTCTCATACAGGGGAAAATAGTCCAGAGGAGAAACTTCCTAGAGCTCTCAATAAATAATGGCAAGAAATAAAATAGGTGGCAGTTGAGTGCAAACCTGGAACCCCAGTTTTTATGGTGCACCCAAATACAGAATCACTTTGCTTCTGTGTTTGCCATCTCAGTATTTTTTTATGCCCACCCTCCTCAGTGGGTTGGGGAAATCCTCTAGAATTCTACCTGGGAACAGACCCTGTAGATAATATTGATACCCCGCAATGGAGGATAATTTTATCACGGATTCCCTAAGGCTCAACCTCCATTAACTATCCTCTTCCACAAGGCCATTTTACCCTTAAGGGACACATCTGAAGGTGGCCACACTTTTTGCTGATCCATGCTTCCGGCATGAACACTTCTCCGAGTCATCCAGACCAGAAGCCGCTCACTTCTGGACTCTCCCAGGCCTTCACTTGCTCCTACTGCCATGGAAAACTTCAGGTAGGAAAAGGCACCAAGGACATCCAGGACAGGCTAAAATCCTACCCTTGCTGCTCTCCTTGGATAATTGCTGCTCCCTCCTTAGGAACCCAGATGGGAGACAGGAACCAACTCCAAGCCTTTCTTCTCCTGACCCATCTGGACCTCCTCCTCCCACTCTCTCTTTGTTTTTTTTTTTTTTTTTTTTTTTTGGTTTTTGGGTCACACCCGGCAATGCTCAGGGGTTACTCCTGGCTCTGCACTCAGGAATTACTCCTGGCGGTGCTCGAGGGACCATATGGGATGCCGGGGATCGAACCCGGCGTTCAAGGCAAACACCCTAACCGCTGGGCTATTGCTCCGGCCCCTCCCACTCTCTCTTTGGTTATCGATTAGATGTGTGGCAAGGGGAGGCCGACTCCAGTTTGACGAGTCAGACAGGCTGCGAAGATTTTCCAGAGAAGAAAGTTCTCAACTCGGCCCAAAGTTCTTGAAGTTTATGAGATAAACTTCTTTCCAAGATGACATGGACCCCACGTAATCTAGCGATGACGAGAATAAGAGGAAAAGCTTCTGTAGCAACGGTACCTCCAGTTTAATACTGTACGTGTCCACAAAGCGCCTAGAACTGTAGTCACAAGGTTGGGGGCGGGGAGTGTACACTTCTCTTCCTGCCAAGGCGTCTCCAACGATTCTCTCTGGTTCTATATATCCCCAAAAGGTGTGCTTTGGGATCAGTCGCAGGTACCTGCCCAAGTCCCTCTTGTTGCTGTGATAGGCAGGTCACCTGCTCGGGAAACCACCAACTACATCTGTCTGCCAGGGGCCTGGAGCCCCAGGTTAGAGCCTGTCTCACCTCCCCGAGAGAGTACACTTAGGGGTCGTCCTCTGAGCATCAGCACTTGGAGAGCTCTGATTGGTGCCAGCAGAGCTCAGAGAAAAGGGGGAAGGATCTATACATGCAGGTTTCTAGCCCGCCTTACCTTATTCCAGCTCCCGTGGGTTCCCTGGGGGTGTATCGGAGAAGAAAGCACTACCCGAGCCAGGGCCCTCCCGTATTTCGCTCTGTCACAGAGACGAGCTGGGTATCCGCCCCGCCCCGCCACCCCCCGGTGCGGTGTCCAGCGGGCATGGTCCTCCAGAGGCCGGCCTGGTGTGCCCGCAGCGCCCTGCCTCCGCCTCCGTCCCCTCCGCGCCGGCAGCGATGACATCATTCCTCCCTGACTCCCAAGCGCGCACCGGGCGGCGGCGGGACCGGCGCCCGGCAGGGAACCCGGAGCACGTAGGCCCAGGATGCCACTGGCGTTTCCGAGCGGGCCTGGTGGGCCCCGGCGGCTCCCGTGGCCCCCGCCCCTCCCTCCCCGGCTGTTCCCGCATCCGCGCCCCTGATTCTCGCCGTGGCGCTCCCCGCACTCGGGATACGGTACCCCCCCGCCGCCCCCGCCCCAGCCGCCTGCGCTCTCCTCCAGGATCCCCGCGCCCTGCCTTGCCCTGCCCGCCCCCACCCCACGCAATCCCCCGTCCCAGCCCTAGCGCGTCCCGCGTTCCCACGCGGGCAGGCCCTCCACCCACCCCTTCTTCCAGCCCTTTTCCAGCCCGCTCCGCCCGGTGACTCCAGGGCCCCCTCCCCGCCCCGAGCATCGCAGGCGGCTCCATCGCCCTGCCCAGCCCCCGGGCCTGCCGCCAGCTGCACCCCCGCGACCGTGCGGGGCCTCCGCGCGCAGCGTGCACCATTGTGCCCCGTTAGGTCCCACCCGACGGCGGCGCTCCCCCGCCCCCAGCCCTCGGGCCTGCGTCTGCGGACCTTCCCCGCCCGTCCAGGCCCCGGTGCAGGCGCCCCGCGCTCCGCTCCCGCGGCGACCGCATCCCAGCAGCGCACCTCCCCGGAGATGCGTCTTTCAATGGCTCCCTCGGACCCAGCCCGCCGAGCCGTGCCCAGGCCCTGACTCCCTCCACAGCCCGCTCCCGGCCCTAGCCTGCCCGCCCCTCACCAGCGGCTGCACCTCCGAGTGCGCGGTGGGCACCTGGAACCGGTCGATCTCCTCCATCATGGTGCCGGCGGGTGAGCGGGCCGGGGGGTCCGGGCGCGGCCAGGGGATGCGGAAAGGACGGCGCGGGGCGGCGGCCCCAGGAGCCGGGTAGGTGGTGCAGGCTAGGCCGCCCGGGACGATACGGGCGGGCGAATCCCGGAGCCGAGAAGAGACGCGGGACGCCGGGGCGAGTGGCCGGCGTGGCTCCCTGGGTCTGCCGAGCGCGACCGCGGCGGTAGCGGGGTAGAGCCTCAGGTCTTCCCTCTCCGCCTCCTCCGCCGCCGCCTCCTGTCAGCAGCTCAGCCACTGCGGTGACTCGGCAACTCCACTTCCGGGTCCGGGACACCGCCTGGATGTGCATTATTCATGAAGGGCGGGGCTCTGGCGTCCAGCCCCGCCCACATGCGGGAGTTCCAACGGAGCGCGGCCGCTGGCTTAGTCTTTCTTCAGGGGGCGGGGCCTAATGAGCCGGAGGGTTCCCCGCTCTCCCAGCCCCGCCTACCGCTCCTGGCCGGGCGGCGCCTGCGCCTTGGCCGCCGCTTGGTTGCTGGGAAACCGCGTCAGGGAGGAGCCGATTTCACCCTGCAAGGCTTGCGGGGATCCAGACGGCGACGGTTGCTGTCCCCAGAGAACCTCGGCGCCTGGAAATTGAAGGAGAATCCAGATTTCCTGTGCATGATCGAGGGGACAGACAACCTTCTTATCCTTAGAAGAGAGGGTGTTTGGGAGGCGCTCCGGGGTCGGGGTGCATCCTGCTGCTGCTTCTGACATGGCCCCGAAACCGGCACCACCTCGTAAGCAGGTAACACAAACACACCCACACACAGGTACTCGGACATGCCCTCCTGGTGACCTCTGACCTCAGCCCCCAATGGCCAGTTCTGTCTCTGCAAGGGATCATCTTTTCCTCGTTAAGCTCCGATGTATGAGTCTGGGCTGGGTCTCCCCAACCCCTGCCGCTCTCTGCCCCTGAGCACAGCCTCCTTGCCCCGCATTCCCTGCACCCTTTCCCTTCCTCCTTTCCACTATCCCTGGCCTCTGCACCCCCTCTGGCCCTGCTCACTTGCTCTTCCTCCTGACCCAGCGGCTCCCTTACTCCAACCTTCACGTTCTCATCCCAGAGAGACTTTTCTCCCAGTCCTTTGCTGGTGTTCTCAGATTCGGCTAAGTGGGGGACACAGGCATTGCCCTTTGAAACCCAAGATAGTTTATGTGCAGGTGTTTGGCTTAGCATTTCCGTGCTGGGAGAGCCTTGTGAAGAGAGAGCGGGTAAAGAGGGAGAGGGCGCCTTTCTCACCCTCACCCTATCTTCACACTGCGCACTCCCAACACCAGCTCCCAACTCTTTCGTGTGTGTGTTGGTGGGGGTTCACCTGTCTCTGTGCTTAAGAGTCGTCCCTGCGGTGTTCAGAGTTCCTTGCAGTGCTGGGCATTGAATCAGGGTCTGTGGCATGCAAGGTAAGCCCCTTAACTCCCCTACTCTCACTCCAGCCCCCAACCAGTTCTTCCGAGTCTCCTTTATCACTAAACCCCTGTGAGCCTCAGGAAACCTAAGAGACCTTCTCTTCAATGCACTACAGAGTTTGCTCTTGTGCCCGGCATCACCCGGAAGGGGAGCTGAAGGCCAGCCTCTGGGCGAGCCCTCTGGGATGAAGCCACGCAGTCCCTCCACGGTGACATCCCCAGCCCCTTTAGGAATAACCACCCTGGACTACTACACAGCAGAGCCCTGGCCTTGTCTGTGTGAGGTCCTGAGTTGGATCCCCGTGCCCCCAAAATAAATAAATGCTCCTCACTCAGGCCTGTGCATTTTGAGGGTCGAAAGCACGTCTTGTGTTTCCGCTTCTTGTGACTTCCGCTTCTTGTGTCTGGTGTCTTCCACATCAACCTTTGTTTCTCTGTTTTTTCCTCTGACCTCCCGCTGTGTCTTAGATTCCTGTGACCACACTCTAGTTTTCTGTCAGGGTCACACTGCATTTTGACGCGTGCTTGGACCTGCTGTCTGAGGTAACATGCAGTTTGTTTGGTTGGTTTTTGATTTGACGCCACAGGGCTTACTCCTGACTCTGCACTCGGGGATTATGCCTGGTAGGACTCCGGGAGTGTCAGGGATAGGACTCTGGTCGGCTGCATGTGAAGCAAGCTCCCTGCTCTCTCTCTCTCTCTCTCTCTCTCTGCTCTCTCTCTCTCTCTGTCTCTCTGTCTCTCTCTCTCTCTCTCTCTGTCTCTCTCTCTCTCTGTCTCTCTCTCTGTCTCTGTCTCTGTCTCTCTCTCTCTCTCTCTCTCTCTCTCTGTCTCTGTCTCTGTCTCTCTCTCTCTCTCTCTCTCTCTCTCTCTCTCTCTCTCTCTGACCCTACGTGCAGTTTGCTTATATCTGGTTTACATACAATGAAATGAACTGTTTTAATTGTATATGTTGACAAGTTTAGAAAATATCTACACTTGTGAAGCAACACCATAATCAAGGTCCCCAAAGTTCCCTGGTGCCGGTCAGTGTCCCCTAACCCTCTGGACCCTGGTGACCGGGGGTGGGGGCTACATTCAGTCACTACAGGTTAGATTTGTCTGTTCTAGCTTTCACAGATAGTTTGGGAATATGTCTTACAGGGGAGACATTAGAGGTCAGGTACCTGGGGAAGGGAAGACAGGAGGGAGAGAGAGGGAGGGAAGGTGGATAGGACCCCCACCTCCCTCCCTTTCTCCCTCACACCTCCCTCTCCCTTCCTTTCAAGGGGCAATTAGCACTGCCTCTTGAAGAGATGTTCTTTTCTTTTTTTTTTTGCTTTTGCTTTTTGGGTCACACCCCATGATGCTCAGGGCTCAGGGCTCTGCATTGAGGAATTACTCCTGACGGTGCTCGGGAACCATATGGGATGCCAGGGATCGAACCCAGGTTGGCCGCAGGCAAGGCAAATGCTCTACCCATGCACTATCGTCCCGGACCGAGAGGTTATTTTTATATGGTGTAAATATTGGTGTATCAGGAGTAAGAAGAGGCTGGCATGGGGTAGGTTCTCTTCACCACCCTCTTCATCACGCTCTTGTCTCAGGGAGGCACGATCTGAGTAGTGCACTGGATGTGGAATGAGCTACAGGTATTTGAGAAGTTGTTCCTGTCCACCGGCAAACGGAGGACTCTGACCAGGAAACATGCAAATGGACAGAAGGAGGGACCACGTGGCTGTGAGGGAGAATCCTAGCTCAGAAGAGACTCAGAGTGGGGAGCTGGCGGGACTGGATGCCTCAAGGGAGAGGGTTGACCCAAATTGGATTTGTTAGAGAGCAGAGAGTTTAAACCCCATTGTTCATTGTCAGAGGTCGTGTGGGGGTTAGCGGTTGCCTTGCAAGCTGCTGATCCCAGTTCAGTTCTCAGTGCCTGATAAGCATCACCTAAGCCCTGCTTGGAGGAACACCCCTGATCGCGGCACAGATCCAGGAGTAGCCCCTGAGCTCCCTGGGCATGGCCCCAACATAAAAAAACCCAAACCAGAAACCAACATCAGCAGAAATCCAGATTCACTGCAGATAGTTTGGAAATATGCCTTCCATGTCACTCCACTCATCAGACCCTTGAGTGGCTCTTTGCTCTCAGGACCTCTAGTCTCTCAAGCACCCAAAGTCCAGCCTTTTGGGGCATGGTTTTGCATAGACTGGTCTTTGCTGCACACCCAGGGGCAGATGCCACACTGCCATGGCGGTGCAGACCCAGACCACTGGACTGTCCTCATTTCTTGGCAAGTGACATCACAGACTTGCTTCTGTGGGCCTTTGGACTGCTGTTTCCTCGGCCAGCTTGGTTGTTGCCCAGGCTCCATGCCCTACTCTCTCCTTCAGCTGAGTAGGCATTAGATGTCAGCTTGCCATCTCATTTTCCTCCAGGGAGTTTAGTCTCCACTTTGGGAGCCAGATAGGAGTGATAAGAGTGATATTCCCACTAGACCCTGAGCTGGTGGAAGGGTCATGTCTTCACTGTAGATTCCCTGTACTTAGCACATTGTCTAGGATACATTAAATTCTGAGAAAATGAATTGAATATCAATTCTGAGTGCCTTGATCCATTCTTTGATAACTTTTTGTTTTACTCTGTGTGTGTATGTGTGTGTGTGTGTGTGTGTGTGTTCTCAGGGCTTCTCCTGGCTCTGCACACAAGGATCACTCCTGGGTTCCAGGTCAGCTGCATGCAAGGCAAACATCTTACTGGCTATGCTCTCTCTAGCCCCTGTGTTTTGAGAATTTTTATCTGAGTGCATTTGAAGGAAAGGTAGAGTCTGAGAGAGTAGTAGGGAGTGATAACAAGGAAAATCACTGTATAAGCATGTCTTTCTGGGTTCGTGTTTATGTCCACTTTGGCAGCACTATGAATACTTTCATATTTGAACCACATGTTTCCTTGCCTTAAGAGCTAATTATTAAAGATTAAGGGTTAAAAATACTAATTGCATGGTAATATTCATTCTCTTTTTTTTTTTTGGGTCCACCCAGTGATGCTCAGGGGTTACTCCTGGCTCTGCACTCAGGAACTACTCCTGGCGGTGCTTGGGGACCATATGGGATGCTGGGGATCGAACCCAGGTCGGCTGCGTGCAAGGCAAACGCGCCCTACACGCTGGACTATCACTCCGGCCCCTTTCAGTCTCTTTCGATGGTCGACTATTGCATCTACTATGTGCTCTAAGTATTGGTTATCCGTGGCAAACAAAAATCCCTGCTTTACTGGAAATTGCCTTTTAATTGAAATTGTCAGTAAACAAACAATAAGATACACAATATATGAGATGGTGATTGGTGTCAAAAGTAAAATAAAGCAGGGAAGAGGCCTAGGAAGTTGAGGGAAACCAGAAGATTATGATAGGCTGGTCAGGGAAGACCTCATACAAGTGACCTTAGAAACAGAGTTAGTTATGTCATCTCTTGGGGTAAACATCCCAGATGAAGGGCCCAGCAAATGTAATGTTCCTGAAGTGGGAGCTTACTGTTCTGAATCAGCAAGGTAGGGTGGCGGGAAGGGTGGTGTATCATTCTGCCCCGTGGGGTTAATCAGATAATCCATGGTGTATTGAGTTGATCACGATGGAGTCCCATAAATCATACTCTATAATTAAAATTCATGAGTGGCAAGTTCCATAAACCATGACCAACTTGAAACATCGCTGGTGAGGCCCCAATAGCAAAGTGTCCTTCCTTTGAGAATTCCAATGGACTGTGTGTGTGTGTGTGTGTGTGTGTGTGTGTGTGTGTGTGTGTTTGAAGGAGGAGCTTTGTAACACTGCCATACAGTGCCTGGCAGCCAGACAGCTTAGTGGAGAGAACTGGATTGGAGTCTCCTGTGAACTCCAGTTAAAAGCTAATTTTAGTTTATGACTAACAAATTTTTGTACTCCCTTATAACTCAGTTGGTTACCATATATCAAAGCCTGGAATTTTGCATCATTTGCCTGTAAGAGCCAAATAAAAGACTTGCATTTTGAATTGCTTTGTGGTCTTTCAAGAGGCCTTTCTGAAACAATACCTTTAGAAATATTGATCCTTTTGGTGGGAGGAGGGACCCTGAATCTTTCTTTCATCAACTGATCAGATGCTAGGTGTCAGTTTGTCATCTTATTTTCCTACAAGGGATTAGATCCCCTCTCTGTAGGGTAGTGGGGAGTAGGCAAGATTAGATTCAAGGCCCTAAGAGTCTTAAATGATTCAGGAATTTTCAGCGTGGTGACAAGGCCATCGAAAAACAGATAGGAAGAGATGAGAAGAATGTCAGGGAAACTGAAGTGTTTTGTGTGTTCAAAGTGACTCTTCATCATTCTTGTGACCTCTCTTCTCACTACAATCCATATCTTTTATCCTTACCTTTCCGAAGCCCTAGATATGATCTTTCACACCTTTATCTCTCAAAGCAAACCACTGTTTCCTTCCCTCCTTTCCTTCCTTCCTTCCTTCCTTCCTTCCTTCCTTCCTTCCTTCCTTCCTTCCTTGCTTCCTTCCTTCCTTCCTTCCTCCCTCCCTCCCTCCCTCCCTCCCTCCCTCCCTCCCCTCCCTCCTTCCTTGAGGCTACACTCTGCAGTGCAGCTTCCTCCTGGATTTTTACGCAGGAATCACTCCTGGCAATACTCAGGGATGAACCTGAGTCAACCACTTGCAAAGCAAGTGCCTTAGCCCTATACTATTCTTAAGTTCTAACCACCATCTTCATGTTCTCTGCTACCTTCTTAGCCCAGTAGTTCTCAGCGAGAGTCCTGTAAAGGCCTAGAGTTGGCCTCACCCACTCATTCCCTTTCCACTGCGTTCTCTAGGTTGCATCAAGTGACCTTTTCAGATTCCACGCCTGATTATGTAACCTCCTATCCAGAAAACTTGCCTGACTCCCCATTCAGTGTGGGATAGGAGCCAGATATTTAGGTCACCCATTTCGGATCTGTGGGGTGAGGCCTGTTGGATCTCTAACCCTTCATCTGCACATTTTTCCCCAGTTTTTGCTGTGCTTCAGCTCTATGTACTCTCTGTTTTCTAGAACTTCATTCACAACCTTCCTCATACATGTCTTCCTAAGATTTCAGTCCATACATAAATCCCCACGACTACCCAATTACCTGTCCACCCTGTTAATGAAGGGAGGGTCTAGGCCCCTTTGTTGTATAGTCTCATTGTTCTTGTTCCTTTCTTTGTATTACAAGATTTAAGAATTCACTTCTTGATGTACTTCTATTATTTTTTATCTCCCCCATTAAACTGTGAGCTCCTTATGAGCATGGTCAGTGAACGTTGGTGCTCATATCTGTCTGTTCAGCTGCTAACACAGTGGGCATCACACCAAAAATTCCCAATGATTGATTATTAAATCAGTGAGGGGTACATTTGACAAGGTGGCAGAAGGTATCATTGAAGGGAACATAGGGGATCCAAACACTGAGTCTTGAGGGACCATAGAAGACTTCTAGGAGGAATACCAACATTTTAGGTTTAGACAGAGAACGAGGCTCCAAAAGAGAATCAGAAAGAGTCACCAGAGAAGTTAGACGACAAAAAGGAAGAATAATGCTCTAGAAGCCAAAGGAAGAGAGTTTATAGTGTTTATAGATTTATGTGGTCAGCCGCGTGGCATTGCTGCTAAGGGGGTCGATGAAGATAAGAACTACGCGTAGCCATTGCACTGAATAATTAAAAGTCATTGGGGACCTTGGAAAGAACAATTTGAGGTAAAAACCAGACTGAATTGAGCTAAGACTGCAGTAAGAAGGTAGTAGGCAAGGGTGATTTTTAGAGATGAAAGTAAGCTTTAATATGTTAAGTGCTGAGGGAAAAAAAATTCAGTCATATAAGTTGAAAATAAAGGAGATGGAAAACAGTGGCTAGAACTCTCTACTGGTGGAGCACTTGTGAACAGCAGGAGGAGCTCTTTGTAACTAGAGTGGAGAGAGAAGGGATGAATGAGAAGGGTGATCACTTAGAGGTTTAGTAGCAGGAAGCCGAGCAAGTCCGCTAGTAGTGTTATAGAATTCCTTCTGTAAGTGACAACTAGAAAATAAATTTTGCCAATGGCTGTTCCATTTTGCTATGATTACAGTCATGCTATTTTCGGAGTTATGGTCTGAGGTTTGTCATGCACAATTATCAGATTACAAAGCAGCTGGGAGCGTTTGCGGCCAGACTTGGTCTCCTCCCCTGTTTCCCGTGGCACCTAGCACATTGTTGGGACTTGGTACATGCCAGGTACTCAAATAATAGTGGCAGAGGGCACTTGTGCTGATCCCCAGGCTTTGTGGCCTGCAAGCTGACACTGCAGAGTGATTTTGATTTTCCAGTTCCAGCTGTAAGCAAGCCATCTGAAATTATTTATTGTCAGTTAGAAATTTGTGTGTGTAATCTTCCGCCTAACCCCTTATTAATATAGGTTTATGAAAGAAGGCAGAGGACATTACACGTTGATCTTACCATTTGGTATCTCCACATTTTTGTCCTATGCATGGAGTCACTGGAGTCCTGTTTGTAAGATGGGTTTATATTCATTAAACTTGCCTCCAAGATTGAGAACCCTGGGAGTGAAACTAATTCCATCTTTAATCTTCATTTGCTGTTGTCCCGAGGATGGGCACATAGTAGGTGCTTAATAAATACTGGTTGAATCATGAATGACTTGCTTGTTAATATCTGAGTAGATGAATGATGATAAGTTATATACTTCAATACTCTAAAAATTAACTTTTCTCAAAAAAAATTAACTTTTCTCCCCGGGCCAACAGAAAAAGTAGCTCTTGACTCTCTGTCACTGTATCACTGTCTTCCTGTTCATCATCGATTTGCTGCGAGTGGGCCCCAGTAACATCTCCATATGTCCTATCTCATGCTAGTTGAGCCCAAGGGCATCTGCTTGCTCCAGGAACATAAAGAGCCTCAATCCATTCCGGAATGAGGTCTATAATTGTTACTGGTATTTGGCATACCAAATACAACACGGGTAGCTTGCCAGGCTCTGCCATGCAGGTAGCATACTCTTGTAGTCATCTCTAAGTCCAGCATTTATTGAGGAACTGTGCGGCCATGTGAGCCGGGCTGTAATAGGCTGGTCTGCTTGGTGGAGTTCTGACGAGGGGGAAGTCCGGATGTGGAAAATGGAGGCCCTCATGGAGTGGGGGGTCATCTGGCTTGTTGCAAGGCTCTGCTGGGGTGGCAGGCCAGGGCTAGAACCCACCATCCCTCCTGGGCACCTCGTGAGCGGCTGGGCACAGGGAGAGCCAGTAGCAGCTCTGCCCCATGTCTGAGAGTCTCATGTCTGTGATGTCTTGACTCTCATCCTCGTCAAAGCAACATTTCCTGCTCATTACCCAGGAACTCCACCCCTGTTATTAAGCTTATTTTCCTTCTTCTATTGTTACTTCACATACATTTTCTCACTAACTTAATTTTGCCATGTGTCAATCAACTTCAAATCTTTCTTTGGGATCACTTGGAAGATGACTTGTTTAGAAAGAAAAATCTGTAAGATAGACACAGGACTCCAAGCCTTTGTTAATAATTTTGTTTCTTCTGTTTGGGATGCTCAGCTCTTTCTACTTCTTCATTTTATGGGTCTGGAAATCTCTAAGTCACATGTATTTTAAGTAAGTTCTTCAGTAAAATTGCAAAGAACATGGTCACTCATGTAACTGCAAATAAAATAAAGGAGGTAAGTGAAAGGGGAAGGTGTATGTGTGGACATTTGTGGGTGAATAAAATAAATATATAAGTAGACTGCAATTAGAAGTCACAGTTGGGAAAGTTGATAAGGAATCTGATGTTCCAGATCTCATTTTCTTATCTGTCACCTTTCCTGTTTTTTTTTCTCTCATAGTTTTAGTGTGTTTCCAAATTGTCTTGACCATTTTGGTATCTCTCTTCTTCACAAGTGTCCCCATCAATATCGCCACCTCTCTGAGGGTTCTCGCTGGGGTCCCCGTTCACACTCTGAAGAGACTCTTGACCCTTGACCCTAATTCATCTATCAATGGAGAAACAAGACTCTATGACTCCTTAAGTAGCTAAAGCTGTGCTCGGGACAGTTCCCCCCCCCCCCCCAAACAGGTAACATTTTTCGTGGCTCCTCTGTGTAAGGTCTAACTTAATGTACTTCTAGGTGGTTTATGAATTGCTTCTGTTAAGTATTTTCCCATTATTTGTGCAGGATGGGATTCTTCTAGTTCAACATCTTCATTCAGAACTAATAAATATAGTTCTGAATATATATAACTAATATATATAATTTTTTAAATTTTATTTTATTATACCACCGTGAGATATACAATTACAAAGCTGTTCGTGATTAGGTTTCCGTCATACAGTGTTCCAGTACCCATCCCTTCACCAGTGCACATTTCCCATCACCAATGTCCCCGATTCCCTCTTCCATCCCCAGCCTGCCTCTATGGTAATATGGCAGGCACTTTGCCTCCTCTCTCTCTCTCTCTCTCTCTCTCTCTCTCTCTCTCTCTCCCTCTTCCTCTCTCTCTCTTTTTCTCTCTCTCTCGCGCTCTCTCTCTCCCCTTTCACTTTCACATTGTGGCTTGCAGTACGTACATTTAGGAGTTGTCATGTGTATCTCTTACCTACATTCAATGCTCAGTTCTAGGCTGGTATTACCATTTTCAACAATTATTATCACACGAGTACCTTCTCTGTCTTACCTAACTTCTGACACCCACTCACGCGGGAGATTCAAACCATGGTCAAGTCCTCCTGGTCCGTGTTTTGCCTGGCCTTGGATATTAGTATCATACTATTTTTTTTAATATCCCATGAGTGAATGCAGTAATTCTTTATCTGTCCTTTTCCCTCTGGCTAATTTCACTCAACATGATGCTCTTGTGTCCATCCATTTATAGGCAAGTTTCATCACTTCATTTTTCCTAACAGTTGCATAGTATTCCAATGTGTAGATGTACCATAGTTTCTTTATCCAGTCTATTCTTGGGCACTCAGTTTGTTTCCATATTCTGATATTGTGAATAGTACTGCTATGAGCATAGAAATGCAGATGGTGTTGCTGCTGTATGTTTTTAGGCTCCCAGGGTATATTCCCAGGAGTGGTATTACAGGGTCAAATGGGAGCTCAATTTCTAGTTTTTGGAGGAATGTCCATATTGTTTTCCAAAAAGGCTGTACCAATTGACAGTCCCACCAGCAAGGAATGAGAGTCCCTTTCTCCCCATATCCACGCTAGCACTGGTTGAAGAACTAATATTTATATTACAAAAATTTTTATCAGTAAATATCAGATATTTATATTTCAAAATCCTTTACACTTTTTCTTTATTAGCCCAGTCTTGCAATGAATTTTAAAATGCATCACATTAAAAAAAATTTTGGGGGCTGGAGCGATAGCCCAGCCGGGTAGGGCGTTTGCCTTGCACGTGGCCGGCCCATGCCAGCCCAGGTTCGATCCCGGCATCCCATATGGTCCCCCGAGCACCTCCAGGAGTAATTCCTGAGTGCAGAGTCAGGAAAACCCCTGAGCATTGCTGGGTGTGACCCAAAAAAGCAAAAAAAAAAATTGGGGGGACACACCAGTTGGTGCTCAGGGGTTACTCCTGCACTCAGGAATTACTCCTGGTAGTGCTCAGGATACCATATAGGGTACTGAGGATCCAGCCTGGGTTGACCATGTGCAAGCCTTACCTGCTGTATTATCTCTCCAACCCCTAAAATGCATCACACTTTTATTTGGCAACAATTTATACTGAGCAGTTGTTTACAGGCTATCCTTACAACACTCCCTCAACACACACACACACACACACACACACACACACACAGAGTAAACAACTATAATCCCTGGTACAGTTTAGAGGCCTCCAGTGTTAGGCATTGCTTCAGACAGTGATTTCTCAGGAAAGAAAAACCCCCCCACATGAGTCACATGTTTATTTTTGTTCTTTGCCTAGGGACAATTTCTTGATCACAGCTCTGAGATAGAGCAAAGGAAAACATGAAGGTACCCATGAATAACCACAATAAATGTTGAAATTAGCAGGTAATGACCTTAAAGCAGCTGTTATAACTACTTCAAGAACTCAAAGAAAATATTGTCTGATGAATAGGGAGCTAGACCAAAAATTTTTCCAGTGAAAACTAAACACCAGAAATGAAAAATATATTGGATTGACCCAACACCTGACTATTAAGACAGAATTATTGAAACTATCCAATCTAAAGAATGGAAAGAAAATTTGAAAACAAAATAAGGGCGGAGTGATAATACAGTTTTTTTTTTTTTTTTTTTTTTGGCCCCCCCGCGCGCGGGGTCCGGCTCTGCCTCGGATTCCTGGCGGGGCGCGGGGGGTGCGGGGGGGGGGGCCGGCCGCCGCGGCGGCGCCCTCCCGGCTCGCCCGCCCTGTGTTCGGAGGAGAGCATTTGCCTTGCCAGCGGCCATTCTGGGTTGGATCCCCAATATCTTATATGGTCCCCTGTCGGGAATGGCTGCAGGGGTCCCCGACAGTGTCAGGACAGAAGTTCTCTTTACGTAACCGAGGACACCGGAGAACAGATGAAAACTCACGAGTCCGGTGCAGTTCCAAAAAAGGCTTTTAATAGTACAAAAAGCTCTTCCACAGCACTCCAATATAATGAACAAACTCTAGCTCTGGTCCGAACTTAGACCATACAAAGAGCCTAAATCTCCCACCAAAGAGAGAGAATCTCACCCGAGCTGAGTCCTACCCAAAAGGAGTAAAAGGCCAAAGAGCAAAAAGCCAAAAGCCAAAAGCAAAAGGCCCAAAAGGTAAAAGTGAAGCGTGAAGGGGCCTCAAGTCAGCCCCTTATGTACACCAAAGTAATCCAACCAGGAGGGTCATGTCAACAAAGAACTCTAAACAGAGTGTAGTGCCACACCCTATTGCAGGTATAAACAAATGTTATGCCAAGGTCTAATCCTTTCTACCAAGATTATCTCTTATGTAAAACACTGGAGAGAGAGGGCTGATATAAAGTAATACATCTTAACTTCATGAGCTTCATGTAATCTAGATGGTACCCACAAGGTCCTTCTTATTATTATCTGCACCAGGGTGATTCTGAGTATCTTGTTCTCGTGTACTGAAAGGGTCACACTCGCCTGCTTAGAGCAAACTAGTATGATCCTTCCTATCATCTTCCTATAGTCTCAGCGTAGCCAGGGTGGTAGTCTCCTGGTAAATTCTAACTGTCCCACGCTGGGTGCAGTGGGTATAAAGAGGAGCTGTGCCCAATCTAGAAAACATAGAAGTGGGCGGGGGGGGCGGGGGCGTTCCGCGCGCGGCCTGGCCGGGTTGGGTCGCCCCCCCGTCCCGCCCAGCCCCGGTTAGAGAGAGGCGGGGGGCGGCGGGTGTACCCCACAAAAAAAAAAGAAGTCTTAGTAGATGTATAAGTCAGAAGGTATTCAATCAAGGTGACTCCTGTAACTGCCACATGCTCTAGCAGTGTTTACATAGAAGAGAGATCTAATTAGAATGAACCTTGACTTAAATAGTTTAAGTTGGGAGTGGGCAAAACAACAAGACTCCCAGAATAGCTAAATCTGTCCTCCAACAGTCCCTGAGCACTGCCAGGAATAATTCCTGAGTGCAGAGCCAGGAGTAACACCTGAGCAACTCCTGGTGTTGGAGAGCCACTGGGTGCCTCGACAAAATCTGGGAGCAGGATCTAGGGATCCCCTACTGCCCCAGTGGATAGGTGACCAGCAGATGGAGAAAGACGCGAGAATCCAGCAAAGTTTCAAAAGGCTTTACTCACCCTTGTTCTGATATACAATCCAGTAACAGGACAACCCCTGACTTTAGGTTCCTAACTGGGCTCTTGCCACATGTAGGTTTAGAATCCTAGGCCAAGATGACCACTACCACGTTCCAAGGCCCAACAGGGAAGAGAATGGAGAAGCAGGGGGCAGAGAGGTAGAAAAGAAGAAAAGGCAAAAGGCAAAAAGGCGAGGAAGAAAATAGGCTACAGCTTTTATAACTTTTCAGCCCAGACCGGCCCACATCAACTAGAGCAGTTAGGATCAATCCCCCTCAGGTAACTTCTCCCAGGGCCTCACCTACTTCCATTGAAATGTTAATATTGCCCAACCAAGACTCAAGACTTGGCAGATGGGGAAGGGCATCTGAGATGAACTGTATATCAATACAGAGGCATGCATCTGTACCAATGGATATTCTACAGCCAGGTATATATTTCTCCAACCCTTCACAAGATTTTCATCTTTACTTCATAGCTATTTTGTATATTATCCTTTAGACTTATTAGAGAGCCATGCTTGCTTGCTTAGAGGCAAACAGCATTTCTCTCTGGTCTAATTACTTAGAGATCCAATGTGGCCAGGTAAATATACTGGTCAGATCTATCTAGTCCCATGATGATTGTGGTAGCATGAGAGAAAATATTTATACCAGCTAACATAGAATACATGGTAAGATATACTACCACATAAAGTCACACATTCAAACTGTTTTCTTGCCCCTATATTTACAAAGTAGCCTGCAGGAGGTAACTCCAGGCAAGGTACAGAGGCTCTGGGCAACAGTGTACTGCAACACCTGGTATGACCCCAACCCTCCAATAAATAAAATTAAAATAAAGAACCATATAGATAGTATAGGACAAATAGAACAGGTATTAATGCACTTGTCTTAAACATGGCTTCAGACCCAGGTTTGATCCCCGACATCATATATGGTCCTGAGCACTGCCAGGTACAATGCCTGAGGACAGAGCCAGGAGTGAGCCCTGATCACATCCAGATGTGACCCCAAAAACTGGGAAGAAATGGGGAAAAGCACAATAAATCAATATGCTTTAGATAAACTAAAGCTGAGAGAATCTGTCAATAGACATTCACTATAAGATATGCTAAAGGCACTTCTTTAGGCTAAAGGAAATGGTACCTAACAGAAGCTGCTCCAGAGACAGCTTTGGAATTGTAAGTATGTGACACAGGTATAAGATAGGCTTTTACAAAATAAACTACTTATAAAATTAATACCTCTATGATCTCCCAAAACCCTCCAGTAGTGATCCTGAGCACAGAGCCCGGAGTAAGCCCTGAGCATGCCAGGTGTGCCCCCCCATAACTAAATAGATAAATGGATTAGTTTTCTTTAAATACATACAGTTTCTTAAAGCAAGACTATTTTATTGTGAGTTTGGTTTATAATTAAATAAAATATGTGACAGTGTCGTAGAGGACGAGGTGTGGGAGCAAAGGGAACTGACGTATAAGTTTATTACATTGGGAAGTATAAGTGGTACTGAATGGGCCATGGTAAGTCTTGGTGCATTTTGTATACCTTAAGTCACCTATAAACCGTTATACAGGGGCCAGAGCAATAGTACAGTGAGTGTTAGGGCATTTGCCTTGCACGAGGCTGACCCAGGTTCAACCTCTGGCATCCCATATGGTCTCCTGAGCATGGCCAGGAGTAATTCCTGAGTACAGAGCCAGGAATAACCCTTGAGCATGGCCAGGTGTGACCTAAAAAAGAGAGAGGGAAAAAAAAGGTAATACAAAAGGCACAGCCAAAAGGTGAATACAGAACGTATAAAAGCATAATACAGAAAATAAAAAAAAAATTTTTTAAAGTGTCTAATTCAGCTGCTACAGATTAACTGAGGAACATAAGATGCAAAACCTCAGAAGGCAAAGAGCAAATTAAGAAGCCATACCAGGGCCGGAGCGATAGTCCAGCGGGTAGAGCGTTTGCCTTGCCTCGGCCGGCCCATGCCGGCCGGATTCGATCCCTAGCATCCCATATGGTCCCCAAGCACCGCCAGGAGTGGTTCCTGAGTGCAGAACCAGGAGAAACCCTGAGCATTGCCGGGTGTGGCCCAAAAAGCAAAAAGAAAAAAAAAAGAAATAAAAAGCCATACCAGTGCTTCCAGATAAAAGGCAAAACTTCTCCTGTTAACATAAACAAAAAAGTGAGACCCAATCATGTGCTGCCTCCAAGAGATGCAGTTTAAATGCCAAACATAGACATGTTAAAAAAAAATAAACATTGGGGTTGGGGGGTCTGAGTGACAGCACAGCAGGGAGGCAGGGAAGGCGTTTGCCTTGAGTGCAGCTGACCTGTGTTTGATCTCTTGCGTCCCATATGGTCCCCTGAGCATGGCTAGGAGTAATTCCCAAGTGCAGAGAAGTAACTCCAGAGCATCACCAGGTGTGGGCTCCCCAAAATACCCCAGAGTGTTTGGGAAAACAATGAGTGTAGATGCATTGTGGTTCAGCACAAGGCACACACGAAGGCCCTAGGCTTGCTCCCCACAGTTGCCAGGCTGCTCTCCCCACCTCAGCGCTGCAGGGTGTGACTCTGCTAGTCACCAAGTGCCACCAGGCCCAGGGCACCACTGAGTGTGCCTCCACCCTCAAAATTAAAATTGTTAGGGGCCGGGCGATAGCCCAGCAGGTAGAGCGTTTGCCTTGCGCGGCCAGCCCATGCCGGCTCGTGTTCGATCCCGGCATCCCATATGGTCCCCCGAGCACTGCCAGGAGTAATTCCTGAGTGCAGAGCCAGGAGAAACCCCTGAGCATTGCCGGGTGTGACCCAAAAAAGCAAAAAAAAAAAAAAAATAAAAATTTTAAAAAGTGTTGGGGCCGGAGCAATAGCACAGGGGGTAAGGTGTTTGTTTTGCATGCAGTCGACCCAGGTTCAACCCCCGGCATCCCATATGGTCCCCAAGCACCACCAGGAGTAATTCCTGAGTGAAGAGCCAGGAGTAACCCTTGAGCATTGCTGGGTGGGACCCAAAAGTCTTAAAAAAAAAAGTAGCCAGCCTATGAAAGCTGTGTGACTATAGAATAATAGCTAAGTAGACACTGAGAAAAGTGGTATGTACAGCGATAAATCAAGGATATTTTATAATGATAAAGGGGGAATTCAAAAGGAAACATAAAATCACAAATGTAGGGTACCTATTACTATAACTCCAAAATATGAAAATTTTTAAAAGTGACGGAGCTAAAGGGATAAATAGTGATTTTAGTTCCTCTTTCCCTGCAACAGAAACAGGTCTGCTAACCAACATGATCTAGTTAACGTCTGCAGAATACTAAACCCAAGAACAATAGAGTGAAAATCATCCACTAGAACTCCAGAATAGTCAGCATAATTCAGTATACAGGACATAAACTGGACATTAATGCATCTCAAATCACTTGTCTTCCCATTGTTCATCTATTTGCTTGAGCGGGCACCAGTAACATCTCCATACTTCCTGTCGCGTGCTCGCACCAGGAACATGAAAAGCCTCAAACCATTTGTTCAGGTCATGAGAATGAGGTCTATAATTGTTACTGGCTTTTGGCATATCAAATATGACATGGATAGCTTGCCAGGCTCTGCCGTGTGGGTGGTATACTCTTGGTAGTAGGCTCTCAGTTTGTGCATTTACTGATGAAGTGTGGCCACTTTGCAGCCACGCCCAGCAGGGAGAAATCAGCTTATCTCTTGGGTGGAGCTCTGACAAGCTGTGGAGTCCGGATGTTGGAAAACAGCGCCCCTAATGGTGTGGGGGTTCCTCTGGCTCCTTGTGAGGCTCATTGGGATGGTGGGCCAGGGCTAGAACTCGCCTTCCCTCCCAGATGCCTCATGATCAGCTGAGCACAGGGAGAGCCGGTAGCAGTTCTGCCCCTTGTATCTCAAATACCTCAAAATATTAAAATCTTACAGATTTCAATGAAATTTATTTTTCATATCCATCATGACAGAAGAAACCAGTGCACTATTAATAGTTTGGCCAACGTGGAGTTAAAACAAATTACAATGTCTTTAAAACCCCCAAATAGAAATGAAAGAACATACTTCTATATAGCCCTTGGGTCAGAAAAGAGCACGCAGGAGATTAGAAAATATTTTTAATTGAATAGCAATGAAAGTAACACTACAAATTATGAGCTGCTCTGAATTATTGCTTAGTGGATGGAGCCCAGAGGAATACCACCACGGCTTAGAGTGCTGGCCTTGCATCGTATAATCATGAATTCAGGTCCCCGATGTCCCTGCATATGCTGACCAGAACATATGCAGAGTCTGGGAAGCTCTGCTCTCTGCAGTCTCTGCACTGCAGCTGCGTGCGTGTAAGCACCACACAGAGGGGTGTGAGCCCGGGAACCACAGCTTAGGAGATGTGCAGGCACCACCCCTGGAGGAGCTCATGCATAAGCGTCACCTGTGGCCATAACCGTGTGCCTCCACTAGGAGCACAACCTGCAGCAAGCATGTACAAGCACCGCAGACAAAGGAGTGCACACCTCGGGGCACACTGTGGCTGAGTGTGCAAGGCACAGCCCCAGCTGAGCAAGGTTGTACTTTGGGAAACACCTATCAAGATACCTATTTTAACTACACCGCCATCTTGCTGGCAGAGGAAAGACCAAGTGACATATCTCCCAAAGAACATCATACCAGTGAATCTTCCCAAGCCAACAGGTCTTAGCTGAGAACTCTTGGGTCTTCTCGGACTGGAGTGGGCAGATTCTTCTTTGTGTCTAAAGGCACAGGAACCCACAGCCATACCCAACACCCTCCTAGTCCACATCGAACCTCTTCAAACTGCTAAGCCACCAAATTGCTTCAGATCTATAGCTCCTGGACCATGTGATACCTTAAAATGTCATAGTACTGTCAGTCCAGAAGAATCACAGCAGATCTGATGGGGAGTTACACAGAAGCCCACCAAGCTCAGTGAACCTAAGCAACAAGACAGAGGCTCAGCTAGCACCAACAGATTTACTCTCAGTGATCTAAGATTTGACAACTCCATTTGCCTTTGGGGTATAAGAAACAATATGAAGTAAATTTGATTGTACCTGCAAGGAGTCAGACTAGAGTGGTGGGTGAGAAACTGGGAACTTTGGTGGAGGGAAGGTCACACTGGTGGTGGGATTGGTGGAACATTTAATGCCTGAAACAACTCTATTATGAACAACTTAGTAACTCATGGTGTTATAATAAATTAAAAATAAATAAAATAACTATTTAGGGGCTGGAGAGATAGTTTAGCGGGTAAGGCACTTGCACGTAGCCAGTCTGGGTTTGATCCCTGGCACTATACGTGGGCTTTCCCAGTCCTGCCAGGAATGACTCCTGAGCACAAAGTCAGGAGTAAGCCCTGAGCACAGCTGGGTGTGGCATGTAACAAGCATAACCTATTTTAGAAAAAAAGGAAAGTTTAACATAAATATTCTAGGTCTCCACTTTGGGAAAATAGAAAAGGAAGTGTAGAGATGGTGCGCAGTCCTGGGTTCAATCCCTGGCTCCATCTGGTCCCTGAGCACCACCAGAAGCAACCCCCCAAGCACTGTATCAGGAGTCGTCACCGAGTACTGTGGGGCATGACACAAAAACATCAAAAATGAAGTAGAAAAGGCCCAGGGGAGCAGCTCAGTAGCTTACAATGCCTGCCTCGGCCAAGGGCAGTCCTGACAACATTGCTGTTTGTGCCCTATTGCGTGTTACCCCCAGGGCCTCGCGCTATTCCAGATGCAACATAGTCAAGGATGAGTGATCTCTGCAACAAGAGGGGCGCCTGCTCCAGTGCACGTCACACTAAAATGTGTGTGAACATCCCAGCCAGGAAGCGTGATCACTGTGACTATACCTGAGCACCTCAGCAGCTCCCCAGCAAGCACTACAGCAGAATGTGTGAACCCAACCAAGGAGAGCGTTGTTGCAAGCTCCATGGCTACAATGAAAGAAGTGCAGCCCCCACAGACCCTACAACTGAATGTGGGAGCACACTGCCAGGCTGTGTGCCACCCTCCACCCCCATATCACAAAAACAGCAATTAAAAGAAGCAGTGTGGGGCCGGAGCGATAGCCCAGCGGGTAGGGCGTTTGCCTTAAACGAGGCCGGCCTATGCCGGCCCGGGTTCAATCCCCAGCATCCCATATGGTCCCCCGAGCACCGCCAGGAGTAATTCCTGAGTGCAGAGCCAGGAGTAACCCCTGAGCATCGCGGGTGTGACCCAAAAAGCAAAAAAAAAAAAAAAAAAAGCGGTGTGTTGGGGAGGGCAGAAATGAGTCATTTAAGTCCCCAATAACAGATTCATTCTATCAATTCCATTAATTATATTGATTTATTTTTATTTAATTGTTTTGCACAATGATGAGAAAAAGGATAGAGAAAATTAAAGCCAGAGTTTGTTCTCTATACAGATCAATAAAATTGATAAAGCCTGGTAGGTCTCATAAAGATAAAAAGGAAACCCTATAGTCAATATCAGGAATGAAAAATGAGTTATCACTACAGATCTTATACACATTAAAAATGATAATAAAGGACTAAAGTTAATAGACTTTATGGCAGTAAATTCAACAGCTTAGATGGGGTGGACAAATTTCTTGACAAGCACCGTTTATCTTACGTGACCCAGAAGAAATGGAAAGTATGAAGACACAATACCTAGGTAAAGGAATTGAATTAATAATTTTAGACCTTCACACAAAGAAACTAGAGACCCAGACGATTTTACTGATGAAATATATCCAAACTATGAGGAAATAAGTAGCCCCAATCTTACATAAATTATTTTAGAGAAAAGAAATTGCAACTCATTTTATGATGCAACATAATCCAATACCAAGTCAGTGCTTTATAAGAAAAGAATAGGATAGGCGGATATTCCTCATGGACTTTAAAACAACAACAAAGAAATACAGCAAGGTAGGAATATTTCTGTTGCACTAATACAGAAAAGAATAATGTATTCAAGGGAGATTTATCCCAATACAGAGTCTAACATTGGGGGAGCAAAACTCAATGAGTGGAGGGCCAAGGATGTGCCCCAAGTGGCCCTAGCTTGTATGAGGCCAGGGCTGATTCCTGGCAGGATCTGGGCCCCCCAGCAGCAATAGGAGTGGCCCTCACAGCTAATAACAAAAACAATCAATCAGCAAGCAACCCAAGTGTCCAGTGACAGAATGAGATGATGTTATAGATACATAATGGAATTCTGTTCAATAATTACAAAAGAAAACAATTCCGTTTTGTTGTAGTATGGATAGAGCCAGAGGGGGTTTTGCTAAGTGAAGTAACTCAGAAGGAAGAAAACCAAACACCACGTGACCTGTATGTGGGATATAAGTGATAAAGCAGGGAGCAGATAAAGTCCATGAAAACAAACTCTCAGAGTCTGAACACAAGGCCGGAAAGGTACTCAGGCTGAGTACATGCTTTGCATGCAAGTTTGGTCCCCAATTTGGTAAGGTCCCCAGAGCACCTCTGGGAATAACCTCAGAGCACCCCAAAACAAAACAAAATTAAATGAAATAGATTTAATATATATATAAAAATGAGGTTATATAGGAGAAATGTGCAAACGACCATGGTGGACATGTTGCAACATTTTACCCTTAAAAATATAAACATTTACAGGGGCCAGAGAGATAGTGCAGTGGTAGGGCGCTTGCCTTGCATGCAGCAGATCTGGGTTCTGTCCCTGGTATCCCATATACCCCACCCACCCAGCACTGCAGGAATGATTTCTGAGTGCAGAGCCAGGAATAATCCCTGAGCATCACTGAATGTCATCCTGAAACCAAAAAATTAAAAAAAAAAAAAAAAAAAAAGCAGACATTGCATCCCTCAGTGCTCAGGAGCTATTCCTGGCTCTGTGCTCTAAAATCACCCCCAGCAGTGCTCAGGGAACAGTATGTGGTGCCAAGGATTGAACTGGGCTTCTTCTGCACTCAAGGCCTCCTCTGATGTTCTGTCTTTCTGATTTCTATGCCAGCTTTTAAACCCTACCCTACGCTGCTCTTTAAACCCTACCCTAGGGGCTGGAATGATAACACAGTGGAGAGGGTGTTTGCCTTGTACACAGCTGATCCGGGTTCGATCCCCGCATCCCATATGGTCCCCTGAGCACCGCCAGGAGTAAGTCCCTGAATGTAGAGCCACGAGTATGACCTGAGCATAGCCCGGTATGACCCAAAAAAAGCAAAAACAAAACAAAACAAAGAACCCCACCCTACCCTTTAACCCCCACCCCATCCTTTAAACCCTACCCTAATCTTTAACCCTTACCCTACCCTTTAACCCCTACCCGACTCTTTAACTTCTACCCCACCCTTCCTTCTGTAGTTACAGCAAGGGAGGGTCTCTGCGAGGCAGCTTCTGACCTCTTTGGCTTGCAGAGAGACAGTAACCTGGTCCTTAAATCCTTTTCCTGCTAGAGATGTGCTAGCAATGCATTACTGGGAAAGAAAAACTTCTTTAACTGTATGGGGTTGATATTTAAAAATTCTTGATTAGCGTTTTAAATTATAAAAGCAATGCACATTCACATTAAAAATATTAAAACCATGACAATGAGAACAAGATGAACCACATTGTTCCCATGCTTCCCAGTCACGGTCCCTAACGAACCAGTGCCAACAGATTCTCTATACTCTCCACAAGTGTGTGTGTATGCAGATACACACATACTCAGATTCTTATAGTAACCAGATGGGTCATCCATTCCTGTAACTTGCATCTTCATTTAACAATATACATTAGGGAGATTTCATAATGATGTATATGCTGAATATTCCATTGAATGGCTACATAGTGATGTATTTAGTAGATCTCCATCAATTTATTATTTTCCATTGTGAAAATATTACAAGCAGTGCTGTTGCAGCGAGACATGTTAAAAATGCATCTTCTGTACCTGTGCAAGTGTTTCTGTTGGAAAAAATTCAAGAAAGTGTAGTTGTTGAGGTCAGAGAGGTAATACAGCAAGGAGGGTGTTTGCCTGACAGGTCACCAACCTGGGTTTGATTCCCAGCACCACACATGGGTCCCTGTGCGCAGCCAGGAGTGATTCAAGTGCACAAAGCCAGGAGTAAGCCCTGGGTACTGCCAGGTGTGACCTGAAAACAAAATAAAGAGGGAGGGAGGGAGGAAGGAAGGAAGGAAAGAAGGAGGGAGGGAGGGAGGGAGGGAAGGAGGGAAGGAGGGAAGGAGGGAGGGAAGGAAGGAAGGAAGGAGGGAGGGAGGAAGGAAGGAAGGAAGGAAGGAAGGAAGGAAGGAAGGAAGGGAAGGAAGGAAGGAAGGAAGGAAGGAAGGAAGGGAAGGAAGGAAGGGAGGAAGGAAGGGAAGGAAGGAAGGAAGGAAGGAAGGAAGGAAGGAAGGAAGGAAGGAAGGAAGGAAGGAAGGAAGGAAGGGAAGGAAGGAAGGAAGGAAGGAAGGAAGGAAGGAAGGAAGGAAGGAAGGAAGGAAGGAAGGAAGGAAGGAAGGAAGGAAGGAAGGAAGGAAGGCAGGCAGAAGGAAAGAAAGGGGGAGGGAGGGATAAAAGAGAAATGGAGTTGGTAAGTTGAGTGGTGCCTGTATCTTAAACTGGCCGGGTGTTGCTAAATTTCCCTACTGAAATTTTGCATCCTTAGGCCAGAGCGATAGTACAAAGTGTAGGGTGCTTGTCTTGCATGAGGCCAACTGAAGTTAGATTCCTCACATCCATATTGTCCCCGAGCACCACCAGGAGTAATTCCTGAGTGCAGAGCCAGGAGAACTCCTGAGCATCGTAGTGAGTAGCCCCAAAACAAACAAGCAAACAAAATTTTATATCCTTTCACTCACAATAGTGTAATATTCCTGTTCCCCTTCATTCAGTGTTTAAAATTCTGAGATTCCTTTCATCACCAAACACTTATTAAGTGCTTTATACTGGGATTAGGCCCAGGGTTTGAAACACAGTCCTTGTAGATTTGTTGGTGAATTACTGTTCTCTTGGGACTAAGAGCTTTTACCCTTTTAGAAACGGAAGCTGCAAGCTGGTGAGGGTTTTATTTTCAATTTAGCTTAATGGAAACCTGTTAGTGAGTTTTAAAATAAGGACCAAGACAACTGAAATGGTAAACCAGGTCTCTTGGGTCCCAGGAAGAAGGATACAACGTCTGTGGGTTTCCAGGCTTCCGGATCCCTCTTTCCAGGAACAGTCTCTTCCCACTTTGCACGACTTGGTGCGTCGTGGGCTGCGGAAGCCTCTAGTCATCCCTTTGGCAAGTGCTTCCTGTAGGCAGAGGCGGCACAGACCCTGTGTGGCCAATGGCAGAGCATGGTGGTCATTACCTGTCAGGCCCAGTTCAGCCGAGGCAGCACACTGTTTGAAGTGCATGGACTCATTCAATCCTCGGGCTAATCTGCACTGACTACGTTGGTATGATGCTCACTGAAAAACATTATTTGGGGCCAGAGCGATAGCACGGCGGGCAGGGCATTCGACTTGCACTTGGCTGACCCGGGTTTGATCCTCGGCATCCCATATGGTCCCCGGAGGCTGCCAGGAGTAATTCCAGAGTGCAGAACCAGAAGTAACTCCCTGAGCGTCGCCAGGTGTGACCCAAAAAGCAAAAAAGCAAAATAATAATAATAATAATAATAATAATAATAATGATAATAATAATTTGGCCACCCCGAAAGAGCTCAGCACTTACCCATGACTGTGCATAGGGATCACTCCTGATGAGGCTGAGGAGACCATATGCAATGCCAGGGATTGAACCCAGGTTGACTATATGCAAGGCAAGCGCCCTCCCACTGTACTCTCTCTCTGATTTAAGAACACAGAGGGGCAGTGAAGGTCAATAACATGGGTAGACAGGATGAGGGACTCGCAGGTGGTGCAGTTGAGACTCAATTCCAGGTATAGAGGCCCTCACAGCCCACATCCGGGCTCCACTGGTACGCCTGGTGACACCCTTGTGTTCTGAATATTGTATCTTCATGAAAGGAAACATGAAGTTTGACCGTCTTATCCCTAAGATACGTTCAGTGACAAATGGGTTCCTTCGACCACTCAGCATGACTTACTCAGGTTCCTTCGACCACTCAGCGTCACACACCCCCTTCCACGACAGGGAAGAGCAAGAGAAGCGATGGGTGCCACCAGGGGGAGCGTGAAGTCACCTTATGGCAGAGGGGAAGCCTAAACCAGGAGTGTGGCATGCTGGTTAGAGATCACAGAAAGGCAGTGAGTGACCAAGAGGTTGGGGTCCAGAACCATCTCTCACACGTGGGGTATAAAGAAACATAGTAATTTTTTTTAATGCCTAAAGCAACAGAAACTGAGAACTGATCTTTAATAGGAAGCTTATCATGAGGAGTGGTGAGGTGAGGGGCCATGGGGGTGGGGGGTGGGCAGCACTGTGGCAGAGGTGGGGGGCAGCCAGTGGCCTGGTGAGGGGTGGGGGGTAGCCGGTGCCCTGTTTGTGGGGAGCTGGTGCGCCGCTGAGGGTGCCGGAGCAGTTTGTGTATGACGCCAGGCTGTTTACAGTATTGTAAATTATGGTGCCTAATTTTTTTCAATTTTTAAAGGGTTTTTGTTCTAATCTGGGTCACTTTGTGGTCAGTCATTTGATCTTTGTATGCCTCAGTGTCCTCATCTGTGAAATAGGAATACCAGGAGCTCTGAATCCATAAAGTGTTTATACAATTCCATGAGATCATGTGCAAATTGCTTGGTAAATGACCAGCCTGCCTACAAAGTGCTCCTAGCTGAAAATGATGAGAATTGTTTGAGGGGAAAGAAATGGGAGCCAGCTGTTAGGCCTGAATTAAGAAGGCTGTAAATGGGGATGATACTTGTGGACTGTATTAAGGAGAGACTTATTAGACCTTGAGCCCAGATGCTGATGGAGAGGAAGAGGAGAGAGTGGGCATCTTTAATGGCTTCCCTAATGGTGGTTTTAACGCTTACCCAGGTGAGTATCCAACCTGGGTAACTAAGTGGCGGTTCCTTGGAATGAAGTAAGAAATGGCTTGAGGAAATGAAAGTAGTGTTGGGGAAAGAACATACGGAAATGGATTGGGGAGGGGGTCCCTGATGGTGCTCAGGAGGAGGCCTGGGCTGCTTCCAGGCAGTTCTAGGCTTTGCTGGGCTCAGACTGCTTTGGTCGTGTGTCTGGTGAGCAACAGAGCCCTGCGCCTCTCTCCATCCCAATGAAGTGGATTTTTCACATACTGGGTTTGAGTGGTCTGAGCATGAAGCTGTACAGTTCACTTTGAGAATGAGGATAAGCGCTCCCAAAGGGAGTGTGGAAAGTAAGAAGATAAAGGTATCAAGAATGTATTCCTGGGGGTTGAAAAGATAGTACAGAGGGGAGGGCACTTGCCCTGCATGGGCCCAACCTGGGTTCGCGATCCCATCTGGTACCCTGAGCACTGCCAGGAGTAATTCCTGAGTGCAGAGCCAGGAGCAACCCCTGAGCAGTAAAGGGCGTGGCCCTGAAACAAAACAAAGAACAGATAAGCATATTGAGAAGGAGCAATTAAAGAGGTTGGAGACATGGAAATGAAGGTCGGAGAGAAGTTTGGAGAAGGGAGGGAGCCCCCAAACGTCAGGTCTACCAGAGAACTGGGACTCCAGCACTGGGCAATTGTTACACACGACCTCTACAAGGGTAGGTGGGCTCCGTCCACGTTCTATTTTCTGCTACTGGTCCAAGGCTGAGTGAGCTCAGGATGTGCACCGTGAAGCCAGGAGAAGCAGAACTGGAAAGTGCCCCACTGTGGAGGGCTTGGGCCGACGCTCCTGTCATCCTGGGTTCACCCCACTGTGGAGGGCTTGGGCCAACGCTCCTGTCATCCTGGGTTCACCCCACTGATCTGGCCACCATGGGTGCCAGGAGGGTTTCCCATGCTTGCCTCCCTGACCTAACAGAAAGGTGTCCGAGAGAAGAGGCCCCTCCTGGTTCACAGAATAAAAATAGTGGCTCTTCTCCTCTGTTTCCTTTGCAGAGCCAAGCCCAGGGGTGACCAAGTGCCTGTAGTTGAGCTCAGATGCTCTTCGCCTCCCACAGGACTGCAGTGGGGACATCCTTGCTGGGAACGAAGGAGAATGGAGAGAGGAAGAGGAGGAGGCGGCATGTCAGGACTAAACTCAGAGATTAGCCGAGACTAGTGGGACCGAGTTTTGTTGGGCAGATTGTGGGAGCAGGCGGGGAAGCGGAGGACATTTACGAATGGAAAGGTCGAAGGCGCAGCACAGGAAAGCAAGAGTTTGGCTTAGGACATGTGAGTGGGCCTCAGGGAGCTGTAGCCCAAAGCACTAGCCCAGGAAGGGTGGGGAGCAAGCAGCGATGGAGACACGGAGCCAGATGATCGAGTCCTGGGCACCAGGGGAGGGGTTGGTGCTTGCTCCTGTGGTTTGGCGGCTTCTGGGAGGAACCATCAAAAAAGCTTTTTAGGAATTCGGGCCTGTCTGTCTCAGGCTTCCCCTTCTGGAAGACCAAGGGCCCAGAGTGGCAGCCTGACATTCAATCTCCCTTTGCCATGGTTGAGAAGTTGGGGCTGTAGCTGATTTCATTGGCCTGTTTTGCATTTATTATAGTGTGGCTTTTATAGTGTGTTAATTGAAATATTTCCAACTGCCAAAAACAATTACACTCAAATTGCCTTGTCAGTTTTTTTTATTGCCAGATAAATGTTTTACAGACATATTTACGGGGGCAGTGGTAACTGGATCCCATTTTCTATTTAAGGCTGGCAGTTTGGGCTGGGCTTGGCCCTGCAGTGCTCTGTTGTGGTCCAGAAAGCTGTTGGGCGTCGTGGCGCTTCCATCCCCTTACCTTAGGGATCAGAGGCTCTTCAAAGGAAAGCAGCTTTCTGGCTCATGCAGCTTAGCCCAGAGAGGGGCTCCCATCCCCAGAAACCTTGGCAACCCGGCAGAAATCTGCTGCTGTCCAACCAACAATCCCAGCCCAAGCCGAGAAATGCTCTTTTCTGCACCCCCCGAATCCCTTTCCTGCCACTATCATCAAAGCCTGCCTTGAAGGAGCAGCAACACCCACTCAGTCTAAATCCTCTTTGCACTGAGGAAACTGGGATTCACAGACTTCCCCAGATCACAGGGTAGACTGTGAGAGCTGGGAGTGACTCCTCACAGGCCCTTTCCAAAGGGCCATCTGGGGCAGGAGTGTTAGCCCAGTGGGCTGAGCACCTATCTTGCATGCAGGAGGCTTGGGTTTGATCCCCTAGTACCTCCTGGTCACGGCCAGGAGTGACAGAGTCAGGAGAAGCCCTTGAGCACTGCTGGGTATGGCCCCAAAACAAAACAAACCAAAGAGCCCAGTGTACCACAGCATGCGCCCCTGGGTTTCTGTGGCTCTGAGCACCCCCACTGCCCCTGTGCCCCAGGCCGGATGCTTCCAAGAGTCCCTCCCTCAGGGAGCCCTTTCAGTCTCCACTCAGCTCTTCCTTGCTCCTGTCTCTGAAATGCTTGTTCTGGATCTGTATGTAGAGTTTCTCTTCACGGAGGCTTTTACTGTGTCACTTTACCCTCATCTATGACATTTTCTTCCTCTGGAAAGCACCTCTGAAAAACATTTACTCTGTCTGGGCAAGCCACTCTAGTGCATGCCTGTCTGGGTACGTGACTCTGAGCACACCTGGGGCTTCCTGTGTGTGTATGTTGCCACAGTGCATACTTTCCAGGGAACATATGCTGAGTGAAAGGCAATGGGTGAAAGGCAGTGGGTGGTGGTCATACATGTCAGGCCTGGATGCTGAGAAAATTGGAATAGAAACCTTATCTTTCTTCGTGTTGGCCCCATTGCCTAGAAGAGAGCCCCCAGGCATCAACGGAAGTGCAGCAAGTGCTCATCAGGTGAAACTGATGATGTTTGTTCTTGAAAACATTCTAGACAGGTAAACCTGAAGGCCATCAGAGCCAAGCCATTGCATTCTAGATAGGTAAGCCTGAAGGATGTCAGAGCTAAGCCTATGCGTTCTAGACAGGTAAGCCTGAAGGCCATCAGAGCCAAGCCATTGCATTCTAGATAGGTAAGCCTGAAGGATGTCAGAGCTAAGCCTATGCGTTCTAGACAGGTAAGCCTGAAGGCCATCAGAGCCAAGCCATTGCATTCTAGATAGGTAAGCCTGAAGGATGTCAGGGACAAGCCATTGCATTCTAGACAGGTAATCCTGAAGGATGTCAGAGCCAAGCCATTGCATTCTAGATAGGTAAGCCTGAAGGCCATCAGAGCCAAGCCATTGCATTCTAGACAGGTAAGCCTGAAGGCCATCAGAGCTAAGCCTATGAGTTCTAGACTGGTAAGCCTGAAGGATGTCAGAGCTAAGCCTATGCGTTCTAGACAGGTAAGCCTGAAGGATGTAAGAGCTAAGCCATTGCATTCTAGATTGGTAAGCCTGAAGGCCGCCAGAGCTAAGCCTATTTCTTTCTAGACAGGTAAGCCTGAAGGCCGTCAGAGCTAAGTCTATGCGTTCTAGACAGGTAAGCCTGAAGGATGTCAGAGCCAAGCCTATGCATTCTAGACAGGTAAGCCTGAAGGCTGTCAGAGCTAAGCCTATGCGTTCTAGACAGGTAAGCCTGAAGGCCGTCAGAGCCAAGCCTATGCATTTTTCTGATGAAGAAGCTAAAGCCCAGAAAGGCAAAACATCTCCACCAGAGTCATGCTGTCTCATGGGTTTGATAGCTTACTCCCTGATTCAATAAGCCCCCTGGATCACTGCCATCCTTGGAGCACAGTGGGAAGTGCTGGAGATATAGCAGTGTGGCAGAACAGGGGTCTGCTCACAGAAGCTGACGTGTGCCCAAGCATGTGTTTAGGGCTATGATACACCTCAAAACCCCCAGAGCTGAGCGCTTCATATGTACTTTTCAAAAGGATTTGTTGAACTACTTGCAAATAATTGCTGTGTGATGAGTTGGCTGTGCGGGCCAGCGTGCCTGACGTGGCACCTCTTCCCTGGATGTGGACGCCCACAGCAGGGACTGTGACAGGAGCCTTCAGTGTCCTTTGTCTGTGGGGATCTGGGGGTAAAGCTCCCCAAGATAGTGTCTGATGCTCACAGGGTGACTTGCAAACCACTTACCTCCTGTCTCTTCCTTCCAGAGCTTCAGCGTGGGCAAAGGAGCCAGGAAGAGAGTAAGTGCCCAGATCAACACTCACATCAAGAAGCTAACAGCATCTTTCCTGCAATAAATATTAGCTGCATCTTTTTAGGGTTAAAGAGCAAAGAGAACACTGAAATCACTTTAACCTACCACCCTAGAGAATTTCATATTAACCGATGTTATATCTGCCTAAAAATTTCTATGCTTATATAAAAATCACAAGTATTTATTTATTTTTACTTTTTGAGTCACACCCAGCAATGCTCATGGGTTACTCCTGGCACTGCACTCAGGAATTAATCCTGGTGGTGCTTGGGGAACCCTATGGGGTGCTGGAGATAGAACTCGGCTCGGCCTCATGCAAGGCGAACGCCCTACATGCTGTGTTATGGCTATCGCTCTGGCTCCATATTTTTTTTTTGCTTTTTTTGGGGGTCACACCCCGGTGATGCTCAGGGGTTACTCCTGGCTCTTTGCTCAGGAATTACTCCTGGCGGTGCTCGGGGACCATATGGGATGCTGGGGATCGAACCTGTGGCTCCATAATTTTAAATGAAGTATCATACTTTTTTTGGGGGGTCACACCCAGCAATTCTCAAGGTTACTCCTGGCTCTGCACTCAGGAATTACTCCTGGCAGTGCTCGGGGACCATATGGGATGCCGAGGATCGAACCCGGGTCGGCCATGAGCAAGGCAAACGCCCCTACTCACTGTGTTATTGCTCCGGCCCCTGAAGTATCATACTTACACTAGTTTATAATCTGTTTTTTACATCATATATTTAGATGAATTTTTATTGCCAATAAATGCACTTTTATAGCATCATTTAAAATAACTGCACAATATTTTACCATATGCTCCTTCAGGCCATATTATAATTTTTCCAGCTAGTCCCATCATGGGATGTGTAGCTATTTCTTTTTTTTTAATCTCTCACTAGTTTGCTTAATCAGTCCTTCAACAAGCATTCATATGCTTAAATAATTGGGGAAATACTTGCCTATTTACTTATTTATATGTTTTATTATTTCTTTAATATAAATTCCCATGCATAGAAATTTGAATCTGAGTACAATTTTTCATTAGCTTTTATAAAGATTGTCACGTTATTCTTTAAAAAGTTTGTGCTTATGAATGGGGAGGGGGTGCTGTCAGTTCTCCCACAACTTTGCCCACACTGGACATTGTATTTGCTTGGTTTTATCCCAGTTTCACTGTGAAATACATTGTTCCACTTGCATGTTTTTGAGCACTGGGGAAGGTAACTCTTAATATGTCATAGGCCACTTTAGTGAAAGACAAAGAAGAACCTCATCTCTGCTTCACTGTGCTTCCAGAATGGATGAGCGTTAAGACAACAAGTACAGAGCGTTGTTGTAAGAGTAACCTTAGGGTGGCACCTGAGCAGGTAGAACATGAAGGAATTGGGAGCTTAAAGGAAAGCTGGGATCATCATTTAGCAGAACGGCCAGTTAGCAATAGGTGATCGGGATGGGCCTGTTTTTCTGCTTCCTCTCCGGGGATCAAAGACTCCCCAGGGTTGAGGTGGCTCTGGTGGCCCAGGCAAGGAGAACCCTGGCCCTCAGGGCCCATCTATGAATGGTCTGTTGGACATTTTGTAGATGAACAGGTTGCAGAGCAGGGATGGTTGTGAGTGAAGAGGTTTCCTGCAGCCTTGCCAGGTTGGCCACGCCCACTGGGCACTCCTGATTCTCACCTGAGGTCTCACTTCCAGGACGAAGATTCAGGCACTGAACTGGGAGAAGGAGCAGATGAATGGGCCCAATCGAAAGCCACCGTCAGGCCGCCCGACCAGCTGGAGCTGACTGACGCGGTAGGTGAATCGCTCCTGCTTTCTCCTTCCTCCTCCAGTCTCAGAAATACCTGCCTGGTTCCTCGGAGCCTACATGGAGCCCAGGAGTGAGAGCTCTGCTGACAGCCTGGGGAGGGATGGGGAGGCGGAAACTTCCCAAGCCGTGGAGGTGGTGGGTGGCCGTCCTGGATTACTTATTGGGATTTCTCTCCCTTAGGAACTAAAAGAGGAGTTTACTCGGATCCTGACAGCCAACAATCCACATGCACCCCAGAACATCGTCAGGTACAGCTTCAAAGTAAGTCGTCTCCTCTGGGGTCTGCAGGGGCTACTTGGCTGGGTGCCACACTGCAGAAGACCCTCAGCGATTCACAAGACCACCTCTAAACTGAGGTCCACATATTGAATGCTTATAACAAATCGTCATGAACAACTTTGCAAACCATAGTGTTTATATAAAGTGTCACTTGTCACTTGTCACTTGTCTTCCCATTGTTCGTCGATTTGCTTGAGCGGGCACCAGTAATGTCGCCATTCGTTGAGAATGAGGTTCACTATTATTACTGTTTTTTTTTTTGTTTTTGTTTTTTGCTTTTTTGGGTCACACCCGGCGATGCGCAGGGGTTACTCCTGGCTCTGCACTCAGGAATCACTCCCTGACGGTGCTCAGGGGACCATATGGGATGCCAGGGATCGAACCCGGGCCGGCATGGGCTGGCCAGCGTGCAAGGTAAATGCCCTACCCGCTGGGCTATCGCTCCGGCCCCTGATTATTATTACTGTTTTTGGCATATTGAATACACCGTGGTAGCTTGCCAGGTCCCAAAGGGGGCCCAGTCTTTTTTCTGTGTCAGACCACCAACCATCCAGGGCCCACAGGGCAGAGCCCTGGGTGTAGACAAGCCTGTCTCCTGTCCGCCACCTGCCTACGCATCCAGGCACTGCAGCCACACCTGTAACACCTTGAGGAGTAAACATGGAAACAAGGAGTAAACTCAGAATGGGAGTAAGCATGCAAGTTTGAGGGGGCTCTGAGGTTGAATTCTAAAGCTTGTCTGGGTTTCCTTACAACTTTTCTGGGCAGAGGCAGGATTCTGGCACTGACCATTCATATTTCTGAGCTGATATAAAGTGTAGGGAGAAATTTATATATGTAGGCCTTACCTATTCCATGTAAACTCCAAAAATATACTAATACAGAATTACTTTAAAAAAGTTTTATTAATGACAGGTGAGACATGATTATTACCATAATGAGATACATGTATAAAATAAAAAATAATGTAATGTATTTTATATTGCAGAGTGGAAAACTTATTTTATTAATATTGGATGAAATGGTTTTAATTTTTACATAGGCCAAATCATATAGTAATCACATATTGGTTATTATTGATATATTTTATGATCATTCTGCTAGCCTTTTCTAAAGTTTTGTTTAACTAAGCAATATAAAGTAATTTGTTATGTGCCTAAGAAGCAGGTTGGACTAGGAGGAAAACTGGGAGAGAAACTGATATTGGTAGAGGGACGGTCACACTGGTGTTGTTGGAACACCAAGTGCTTGAAACAGCTGTATAATGAACAACTTTGTAAATCACAGCGGCTTTAGTGCAAATTAATAAGAAAAATAAAACTAGGCCCTGAGCTATAACCCTGAGATTATAGATGTTTTCCAAAGGCTCTGAACTTCTTTCTATCACTTTTGCCATCTTGTTCATGAAGGTCCTACAGAGCTGCCCTATGCAAGAATCCTGAAGACAGTAGTTGGGTTAGAAAAATAATTTTCCAAGGTGAGCAATTCAGTGTTCACTAATATGAGCTATTAGGTCTTCAAAAGCAGGGTGCCCTTGCAGCTGGGCACTGGGACCAGCTGCCCTCTGGACAGGGAGCTTCCCTCCTCTCTCCTATCCACCCCTCCTGCATCCCCGAAGGGAAGTCCCTCCTGGGGTCCTGCCAGCCCTGGGGCAGGCGGCCCTTCTGGCCCTTCTGGGTACAGGCCCGTGAGTGTGCAGTGGACACCCTGTGCTCTGTAAGGCTCCCACTGGTTTTGGCTGTCGCCAGGTCAGCTCCCTGTGAGTGCTGACCAAAGAGAATTTTTTTTCCTGTCAGGTTACAAATATTTATTTTTTTTTCTTTTCCCAAATTTTATTACACCACTTTTAGACATACAATTGCAAGATGCTCATGTAGAGTTTTGATTCCACAGTGTTCCAACACCCATCCCTCCACCCGAACCCATCTCCCATCACCAATGTCCCCACTTCCCTCCCCCCCCCCCCCCCACACCTCAGCGGAGTTCCAGCTTGAGGATATTTTTTTTAATTTGTTTTGTTTTGTTTTGTTTTGTTGGGAGTTACACCTAGAAGTACTCAGGGGTTAGTCCTAGCTCTGCACTTAGGGATCACTCCTGGCAGAACTTGGAGACCATATGGGATGGATCCAGTGCCAGCCAGCAGGCAAATGGATCCAGTGCCAGCCACGTGCAAGGCAAATGCCCTACGCACTAGACTATCACTACAGTCTCCCTGAAGGCTTTCTGAATATTATCTGAGCAAAGGTGGAAGTGATATGTATCTTTTCTTTTGGCTGGGGGGTGGGGTGAGTGCACATCAGGTGCTGGGATTAAACCCAGGCTTCCCATTACAAAGCACATGTTCTAACCCTTTAATTACCTTTCTGGCCCTTATTTCATTACTTAAAGATCCACTTGTTCCAAATTTACTGTATGACAGTGTCAGGTCCTGTGTAGATCTTTGTATTTTATATAGGTATCTCATTGGACCCTCATTAGGTTTGGTTTTGGACCACATCTGGTGGTGTTCAGGTCTTCCTTCTGAGTCTGTACTTAAGGATCACTCCTGGTAGGGCTCAAGTAACCATATGGGATGCCAGAGATCAAACCCAGGTCAGCCACATACAAGGTAAGCACCCTGCCCTCTGTTCTCTCTCTCTCTTTCTCTCTCTATATATACATATATATACACATATATATACATATATATGTCATAACATTTACAACCATGCAATGTACAATTACAAAAATGCTCATGATTAGGTTTCAGTCATACAGTGTTCCAGCACCCATCCCTCCACCAGTGCCCATTTCCCACCACCAATGTCCCCAGATTCCCTCCCCCCCCCTAGCCTGCCTTTATAGCAGGCAGTCTCCTTCTCCTTCTTTCTCTTTCTCCTCCTCTCCTCCTCATTCTCCTTCTCCTCCTCCTCCTCCTTCTCCTTCTCCTCCTCTTCCCCTTCTCTTCCCTCCTCCTCCCCTTCTCTTCCTCCTCCTCCTTTCCTTCTCCTCCTCCTCCTTCCCCTCTTCCTCCTTCTCCCTCTCTCCTCCTCCTTCTCCTTCTCCTTCTCTCCTCCTCCTTCCCCTTCTCCTCTTTCTCCTCCTCCTCCTTCTTTCCCTACTTTACACAATGTGGCTTGCCCTACATACATTTAAGGGTTATCACGTATATCCCTTTGCCTACATCCAATGCTCAATTCTAGTCTGACGTTACCATTTCCAACAATTAGTAGAACACTGGTATATATTTGTATCCAACAAATGAATGTAATCATTCTATATCTTTTTCTTTCTGAATAATTTCACTCAGCATGATAATCTCCATGTCCATATTTGTAGGCAAGTTTCATGACTTCATTTTTCCTGACAGCTGCATAGTATTCTATTGTGTAGATGTACCATAGTTTCTTTATCCACTCTTCTGCTCTCGGTACTCAGGTTGTTTCCAGATTCTGGCTATTGTGAATAATGCTGCAATATTTTTAAAAACATTTTATTATACCACCGTGAGTTATACAATTACAACGTTGTTTATATTTGCAGGTTTCAGTCACATAGTGTTCCAGCACCCACCCTCCACCAGTGCCCATATCCCACCACCAATGTCCCCAATTCCCCCCCCCCCTCCCATAGCCTGCCTAAATGGCAGGTTCTTTATCTCTTTTTTAAATATTTTATTATACCACCATGAGATATACAATTACAACGTTGTTCACATTTGGAGGTTTCGATCACACAATGTTCCAGCACCCGCCCTCCACCAGTGCCCATCACCCACCACCCATGTCCCCAATTCCCTCCCCTCTCCCACGTCCTGCCTGCAATATTTTTTTTTAATTTAAAACTTTATTTAGGGCCGAAGCGATAGCCCAGCGGGTAGGGCGTTTGCCTTGCACGCGGCCGGCCTGTGCCGGCCCGGGTTCAATCCCCGGCATCCCATATGGTCCCCTGAGCACCGCCAGGAGTAATTCCTGAGTGCAGAGCCAGGAGTAACCCCTGAGCATTGCCGGGTGTGACCCCCAAAAAAAACTTTATTTAAACACCATGATTCACAAAGTTGTTCACAATATAGAAGTTTCAGCTATTCAATATCTCAACACACATTCCATCACCAATGTGCCCTTTCTACACCAGTGTCCCTAGTTTCCCACCCACCACCCAAGCCTGCCCCCTTACAGTCACAAAGTAACTTATATCACTTATTACAAAATATATCTCATAATGGTGATTGCTAAAGCCATGGCCTGAGGAGTATCTGAGCTGTTAGGTCGAGTTGGGTCTGCTGTTAGGGGCAAGTTGGGTCTGCTATGTTTCACTCACTGAGCTTAGTGGACTTCTACTCAATTTTCCCACCTAATTTTCTGTGCTTCTACTGGGCTGTCAGTTCCGTGAAGTTTGGAGGTATTGCAGCCACACGCTTCAGGAGATGAGACGATCAGCTGCCGCCATCTCTCTGGCATCTGTTCAGACGTGAAGTTGAGCTGTTTCTCTGGCAGCTCTTCTTTCTTTTTAACACAAGAACAATTATCTTTATTTTGGGGAAACCTAAATTAGATATTTTTAAAAAATTTCATGCTCAGAATTCAAACAAAATTTGAGCTAGTTTTTTATGACTACTCTATAAGGTATATATTTATATCCCACAAATGATATAAATATGTGTGTATGTGCATGTATACACACATAATGTATTTCTTATTTATTTATTTATATTTCTTTTTAGGGCCACACCCCATGATGCTCAGGGGTTACTCCTGGCTTTGCACTCAGGAATTACCCTTGGTGGTGCTCAGGGGTTACTTCTGGCTCTGTACTCAGGAATTACTCCTGGAGATGCTCATATGGGATACTGGTTATCAAGCCAAGGTCAGCTGCACACAAGGCAAGGCGCCCTCTCTGCTACACTGTCTTTCTGGCCCTTTCTTAAAACAGTATATTTATAGGGCTCTGCAGAGGTTAAGGCACTGCCATGTGACTGGCCCCTGTTTGATGTCCAGATGTCCATTCTTTGGACGCCTCTGAGCACCACTGGGGTAGCTTGGGTGATTCCCAGCACTGCATTGACCCTGGCTGGCCAGGAGTGTCCACTAGGTGTCCAGCACCCAGAGAACCTCTTCAGGACCAAACACACACGTAGCAAAACCCTTTGTGAGGGTGCAGCTATTAACCCATTCCACATTGAACAGTTCACTTTTCCCAGAACAAACCCTGGACTCTTCGCCGTCTCTTCTACCCCTTCCAGATTTAGGCATCTACTAATTTATCGATTTGCCTATTCTGAGAATTTCACTTCTTTTACTTATTTGTTTATTTGTTTGTTTGCTTTTCTTTTTTGGGTCACACCTGGCAATGCTCAGGGGTTACTCCTGGCTCTGCACTCAGGACTTACTCCTGGCCATGCTCAGAAGGACCATATGGGATGCGGGGTCGAACCCAAGTTGGCGGCGTGTGCAAGGTCAACACCCTCCCTACTGTGCTATGGCTCTGGCCCCTCACTTCTTTTATTTATTTATTTATTTTCTTTTGGGTCCACCCGGCATGCTTAGGGGTTTCTCTGGCTCTGCACTCAGGAATTACTCCTGGCGTGCTCGGAGGACCATATGGGATGCCGGGATCGAACCGGGCCGGCGGCGCAGGCACACCCTACCGCTGGGCTCCCGCCCCTTTTGTTTTTTATTTACTTGGCAGTGCCCAAGGATTCAAGGCATGAGCTTTGCTGCTCATGAGTCCATCCCACAGATACTTACAGAGCTGGGGGGTGAGGCTCAGAGGGACAGTGCTGGTTGTGCCCCAAACCTAAATGAATAAATAAACAGTCTTTCATGATTCCGGTCCTCTCAATCAAGCCTCTTGGCGCCCGTCCCCCATCCCCCAAAAAACAGAAGAATGAGGAATCAACCCCCTACAAAGGGACAAAGATATGAGGATAAACACAGGGGTAGTTTTCGAGAGAAAATCTGCACATTTTCCTAAATTGTGTAAATGACTGTGGTAGACAGCTCCTGAGGGGCAGAGGGCAGCTGCCCTGAACACCCGAGCCCTGCCGCTATTGACCGCGGCTGGGTGTGTGGTGCCTTCTACGGGGCTTCCTGGGGCTCCCAATAGGTCACTGGCTCAGGCTAAGATACGCCCTTGCCCTGCCTTGCATCTCCTGGCCAGCTGGTCCTTCATGGTCCTTGTTGGTCCTTCAAGGAGCTCTAAGACCTCTCAGTGGTGAGAAGAGGGGAAGGTGTCTCCCCCATTTTCACACAAAATGCAGCCTGAGTTCCATCCCTACACTTAGAGGAGGGTGCTAATTATCCACCGTCAGGGAGAGCATGAAGATGAAATCCAAAATGACAACTCGGGGGCCAAAGAGATAGTACAGAGGGGAGGGCTTTCGTCTTGCATGTGGCTGACTCGGGTTAGATCCCCAGCACCCCACACAGTCTCCCAAGCCCTGCCAGGAGTGATTCCTCAGTGCAAAGCCAGGAGTAACCCCTGAGCATTTCTGGGTGCGGTGTGGCAAAAATAAGTCACATAAAATGATAAATCTGAATAATCTGTCCTCTGGGAATTCCTGTTAGTCTCATATTGGTTGCTGTTTATGTTGGGTGGTCACCCCCTGCTACTGTTCTCAGGGCTCACTCCTGGCCATACACGAAGGGTCAGGCAGTGCCAAGGACCAAATCTTGGGCTCCTGCTTGCAAAGCACATGCTCTGGCCCCTTTGAGCCTCCTTTCCTGGCCTGGTTCCCCGAGCACCGCCAGCAGTGATTCCTGAGCCCAGAGCCAGGAGTAACCCCTGAGCACCGCCAGATGTGGCCCAAAACCACAAACAAAATGCCCTAAGCTGTGATTCCCAAGCAGGGGGGTGTGCGGGGAAGCAAGGTGTGGACCAGGGCTCACGCCGAGACTGCGGTGGAGGGTCAGGGGCACTTTGGTGGTGGGGAAGGGGCAGTGCAGGGAAGGGGCAGGAATTGTGTACATGAAAACCATGATGCTAACACCGCTGTAATTATATTTCCTAAGCTATAATAGAAAGTTTAATTACAGAGAATAACAATAAAAGGAGGAGGAGACCTCTGGTCAGTGTCAGCTTTAGGACGAGGATGCGGGCCAATGGAGAGCCTTCGAGGGGGACAGACTGGACGTGAGACAGGGGCCGTGTCTGCGCCTCTCTATCCCTGGCACCCAAAGAATACTTGGCACAACGTGTCTATTTAAAAATCGTTTGTTAAGGAAGGAATAAACTGTTTCCCGGGCTTGGAGCCTAGTCCTGCTTCTCGTTTGCTGTGTAACCTGGACAAATGCCAAGCCCGAAAGAGGGTTTCTGCGGTTCTTTCGGACTGAATAGACAGATTGTTGCTTCTGAGACTCTGTCCAGCCCTGGAATCCGCTCAGACGAGTGGACACAGGGCCAGGCCAGGTGTATTGGTGGCTGTGTGACCTGCCCAGTTTCTGTGATAGGACAGACAAGCCAGGACCCCCACCCCCTACGGAGTAAGGACAGGATGTCTGCAGGATGGGCAGGTTCAGAGGTGCTCGGGATGGAAGGAGAATGTACCTTACCTCTTTTAAATTTAAAATATTTTCTTTTTTATTCTTGTAGTGCTGGGGATTGTTTTTTGTCCGTCCCTCCCTCCCCCAGGAGTATTAATGCCAGGAAGTGCTGGGGATTGTCTTTGCTCCCCAAAGTATCGGTGCCAGGGATGGAACTCTGGATGCCCGCTCTGTGCTTCTGCCCTTTGAAAGATCTCCCCAGCCTGCAGAGTGGGGATAACCCCGGCTCCCGTGTGTGAGGCTCTCGGAGCCACAGCTTTGCTGAGAAAGTGTTAAAAAAAAAAAAAAACCTTTGGTGAGGACTTTATTATCTAGATAGAAAACAAACAACTTTGGGGTCAGTAAGAGAGTTTAGGGGTTAGCGCACGGTCTCCTGGGGCCTGGCGTCAAACCGAGCCTGGTTGACCGAGTCTCAGAGTGGCCTTAGTGGCCTCCAGGGCCCGCAGCACCCGGTGTCAGGCCTCCGACTCCACTCTGCCTCAGGCCCTTTGGGGAACACCTGTCCCGACCCAGCCGGCTCTCTCCTCAGGAAGGCACATACAAGGTCATCGGCACTGTGAACCAAATGGCAGTTCACTTCAGCCAGGTCGGGAACCTGATCCCCAAGGACTCAGACGAAGGCCGGCGGCAGCACTTCCGCGACGAGCTGGCAGCAGGTAGGCCTCGGGTCGGGAGGCTCCCGGGAGCAGGTGGCTGAGCCAGGGCCTGGCAGCGCCCTCTTGTTGCATAAGGTCCCGCTCCCCAAGACAGACCTGGGAGCCAACAGGTGAGACTCACGCCATGGTAGAGGGGTGGGGGTAGGGAAGCGGGCAGGCGCTGAGTGGCTGCAGAAACAGTCGACGCAGACAGCCTCAGTCCCATCCGGCAACATCTCACCCAGGTTCTGAGGAGTCTGCCAAGGTAGCGATCTCCGAAACAGAGAACCTCGAAGAAGAGGAGGAGGCCAAGGAACCAGAGACAGGCAGCCAGACGACCACCGAGGTGCCGTGGCCTGCTGCCCCACTCACG
Source organism: Cryptotis parvus (assembly GCA_021461705.1). Taxonomy (NCBI): domain Eukaryota; kingdom Metazoa; phylum Chordata; class Mammalia; order Eulipotyphla; family Soricidae; genus Cryptotis; species Cryptotis parvus. The sequence goes on along the minus strand of JAJIBD010006887.1, from coordinate 9,121 downwards.
CCCTCTCCAGCTGCAACGGCAGCCAAGGACAGAGGCTACGGGGTGACTCAGTGTGGGGTCCCGGCCAGGGGTGTTGGCGATGCCCCTGGCATCATCAGTATCTTGCACTGCCCACCCCCCCACCCATCTTCCCTCCCCCCCCCCGAGGACCCCTGAGGCTGGGCGCTGTGGGTGTGTATCGCAGGTGGCAGAAGCCGTCACGGAAGAGGAGCTGCTGGCACCCAGGCAGCCGCTTGAACGCAAACTCACCAACAAGTTCAACTTCAGCGAGAGAGCCTCACAGACCTTCAATAACCAGATGCGGGTAGGGGGGGCCCGCAGACCTTCAATAGCCAGATGCGGGTAGGGGGGCCCGCAGACCTTCAATAACCAGATGCGGGTAGGGGGGCCCGCAGACCTTCAATAGCTAGATCGGGTGGGGGTGCCCCGCTGACCTTCAATAACCAGATGCGGGTAGGGGGCCCCGCAGACCTTCAATAGCTAGATGCGGGTAGAGGGGCCCCCGCAGACCTTCAATAGCCAGATGCGGGTAGGGGGGCCCGCAGACCTTCAATAGCCAGTTGTGGGGTGGGGGCCCGCAGACCTTCAATAGCCAGATGCGGGGGGGGGGGCCTCTCAGACCTTCGACAGCCAGATGTTTGGGGGTGGGGGGCCCGCAGACCTTCAATAGCCAGATGTGGGGGGTGGGTGGGAGTGGCGAGGCCCAGCCCATGCTGCCTCTCTCCCCATTTGGTTTCCCTTTGTTTCCCTCTCTGGAGAGAGCTGGTCCCGGCTCAGAGGGAGGGTCAGGGAGTCCTGTGAGGAGACAGGCCACCACTGCTCCAGGCTCCAGGCACACTTGAGTTAAGTTCTGAAGAGTCAGGCCCTATGGGAGCAGGGGGAAGCCAGAGGTGCTGGGATCAGGAACCCGAGTGGCTCTTGACTGAGGCTGACGTTACTGCTAGTCGACTGGCTGGGACAGGCTAGAAAAAGCCCCTTGCCTATTAAGTCCCGGCCTCAGTCCCTCTAGGGGTGCCAGGTGAGAGAGTCTGTGTGGAGGCTGGGCTTGGGGGCAGCCGCACGGTAGCACTCTGTGCTGTCACTCCTCGGGCATTTGGAAGTCAGGAGTGACACACGTGACGAGGGGCCTCGCCCGTGGAACCCGAGAAAGCCCTACAGAATGAGAGACATTGGCCTCTGAGTTCTGCCGGAGGCTGGCCCGAGCCTGACTTTTGGCAGATCTAACCATCCCTGCACCCTCTACCCACCTCGGGATTTTTCTGGTAGAAGTTGGCACTACCAGTCTTCACTGCCTCTCCTCTTTAGCTGAGGGTTGTCCTACAGGAGGCTTAGATGGGGAAAAAACTGAGACTTGCTCTGCAAGGCTCGGACCTCTTCACTTGCTTAGCTCCATGTCCCACCCACCCTCAGCTCTAACTGAAATGTTCCCCTGGGTGAATGTACTGTGGGGGGGCTGGGAAGAGAGGAAGACTTTGGTGGGGGCAGGCGGGGTGACCTGTTGCTATTGTTCTCTAGAATCGGGAATGTCAGATGGAGCCCCCTCCCAGGGCAAACTTTTCAGCCACAGCCAATCAGGTGAGACCTTGAGCCAGTCTACAAGGTGTCATTCATCCCACCCCCACCAATCAGGTAAGACCTTGAACCAACCTACAAGCTGTCAATCATCCCGCCCCCACCAGGGTGTCCTCCCCATGCTGGGCATCAAGGGAGAGAAGTGTGTGACAACCGAGTCCTTTGGCCACCTCCTGTACCCACACGCCCCTGATCATTGTCTGAACCCCAGGCACATGGGCAGAAGCCCTGACCTAGTGACCAGTGGGCCAGTCATGTGTCCCCAGCTCAGCACCTTGTCTTTTTTGTTGATGTCCTTGGCTTCTCCATGTCAGGCACAGGTGTCCTTCCTCTCTGTCATCTTTCCTCCGGAGGAGGTGGGGTCAGTGTTGTTGACAGACAGACCCAGCTGTAGGGTTATCCCATCTCCACGCTGAAGTTGGGGCCATTCTCTCAATCTCCTTGCTTGCCATCCTATACACCATACACAAATGTGAGCCAACTTGGTGTCGGCCTGTTTCTCCTGCCTGTTCGTCACTTTATGTATTTATGTATTTATTTATTCTTGGTTTTGAGACACACCCATTGGTATTTTTAAGTGGTCTGAGCTTCTACTCAGTTCTTTTCATTATATTTTTTTTGGCTCTTTGGTCACACCTGCAATGCTCAGGGGTTAGTCCTGGCTCTGCACTCACGAATTACTCCTAGCGGTGCTTAGGGGACCCGACAGGATGCTGAGGATCGAACCCCCGGTTGGCCGCATGCAAGGCAAATGCCCTACCCACTGGACTGTTGCTCCAGCCCAACCCATTGGTTGTTTAGGGATGAGTCCAGGCTCTGTAATTGGGTGTTGTTCTCAGTAGAGCTCAGGGATTGAAGTGGGGTCAGCTGCATGCAAGACAAATGCAGGAGCCCCCCATATAACCTCTCTGCCCTCTGGCAGGGCCTCAGATGGGAACAGTTCTGTTCTCCAGCTGACCTTGCGGCCCTGTGCCTCAGGCCCTGTGCCAACCTCATATGCAGTTGGCCTGCAGATCCCTCATGAGGACACTGAGTTGCAAAGGGCCAGGAAGATGCCCAGGAAGCATGTCCTGGAGGCAAGGGGGCACCCGATCAACTCCTCCACCCCAAGAGCTGAAGAATTGCTGGCAGAGAGGGATGTTCCTGGGATGACACCTGTCATTTTATCCTGCCTAGTGGGGAAATTTATGATGCCTACATGGAGGAACTTGAGAAGCAGGAAAAGACCAAAAGAGAAAGAGAAGACCAAGACTCCAGTAGCTAAGAAAGCAGGGGCGATGGCTATGAGGAAGATGGCCTCAATGGAGTCCCAGGTTTGGTTCCACCTGGTAGACGTTGATGGGTCAGTGTCCCATGGGTGGGCAGAGCCAGAGTAGACAGGGAGGGCATCTGAGGGAAGGTGTGGGGTTCACTGCAACGCCCCTGGCTTCCCAACTTCCTCCAACCTGACATAGTGTGGGAGATCAGCAGAAATTTTGTTGGGCAGCAGAAAATGTGAATAATGCTGAACGCTCAGTATTTAGCCTGGGAGTGGGGGGAGCTCACCCAGAGTTTGAGGATGTGAGAAAAGGTGTCGCCTCCCTGAGCAACAGTTCATGGGTTTGACTTTCAGTCCTTGAGTCTATTTGTACTCCTGCCTTTTAAGTGACGTCTTCAGGACCAGGAGCTGGGTAAGAACTGAACACAGGCACCAGCAAGTTAGGCCAAGAGCTGTGACTGCCCAGCAAGGGACTGGCCAAAATGGGTCGCACAGGTGTCATTTCAAAGGTCTTTCAGTTGGGAAATCCCTGGGGGATACGTGCAGCCATATTCAGGGTTCACATGACAGTCACTGTAATAACTCACTCCAGGAGGCGTCAGCGCAGGGAGAGGGAAGGATCACATTTGCCTTTTTCAACTCAGAGAGAACTGGGTCAAGAGTTCTTGTGCCAGGGGCTGGAGCGATAGCCCAGTGGGTAGGGCGTTTGCCCTGCACGTGGCCAGCCCATGCCGGCCGGGTTCAATCCCCGGCATCCCATATGGTCTCCTGAGCACCGCCAGGAGTAATTCATGAGTGCAGAGCCAGGAGAAACCCCTGAGCATTGCCAGGTGTGACCCAAAAAAAACAAACAAAAAAAAGAGTTCTTGTGCCAGTGTGGGCCTCAGGGTGGGTCCGGCTGGCGGCAGTCACGTTGGAGGGTTGGGGGGGGTTGAGTTCAGGACCGTGGAGAGCTCCCGCACAGCTCTGAACCAAGCAGGTCAGTTACGGAAGGTGCTCCCTTGCCCCAGGTCCCCTGGCCATACATCCACACATTGGAGTTCAGAGCTAATCTTTTAGCCTAATAGAAAGTCACCAGTTGGGTTCTATTACTAGGCCGAGAGGTTAGTGATTGTAACTGTCACTGGGAACCTTGAAGTGTCTGCTCTGACACTCCTCTGCCTTGGATCACCTTGTTCAAAGCCTCCCATCTCCCTGCACCTTTCCCTAAAACTGAGTGGCTTCGGAGGGGGCCACTGTCCCAGGGTTTTCATAGAGTTAGTTTGAGGCCTCTTGGTAGGACAGCTGATTTCAGAACTCTGATGACGGTCACCAAGTCTCCGTGACTAAAACCAAAAGCTGCCCTTGGGTCTAAGCCCTCCCAAGGAGCCGGTGGGAGGACAGCCCTCCGAGCCCCCATCATTCCAGGTCCTTGGCAGTGCAGAAGGCTGTGATTCTGGCAGGCTGCGTCCCCCTCCCCGCCATGATTACCTTAGTGTGCACCTTTCCCCAAGAGCTGAGCTCTCACTGGAACCCCAAGGGACTAGGCCAGGCTCTCTGTCCCCTGGCATGAATAGAGTGACAGCCCCTCCTCAGAACTTAGGTCCTGTTAGGCGGGTGTGAGATTCAAGTGTGTGGGAGGGAAGAGAACAGAATAACTTGGGGGGTGAGAGAGCACAGAATGCCTTGTAGGATGGTCTCTGGCGGTGGGTCTCAGGCTGCGGCTGGCTAATGATTTGGGAGAATGTTCAGAAACAAGTTTGTGCTTGTTTGAGCTGGAAGATTAGGCGGGAGTGGCTCCAACCCCACAATACAGCCAGGACCAGTAAAAAGCATCTCACAGAACCAGAAGGGTGTGGTCAGGCTGGAGGAAGATGGAAGCCTGGGTCCTGGAGGCCACTGGTCACAGCTTTGCCACTTACTAGCTGGGTTTTCTGAAATGTTTCCTCGTCTATAAATACACCCAGTGAGAACCACTTTGCAAGATTGTCATGAGAACCCAAAGTGATGTAGGCACCATCCCAATAGACTGCTTGCTTGATTCTGATTGCTCAGTGGTGGCTGTCATTAACATGTGTGCCAAGCCGTGGCTGACAGTGCTGTAGAAATGCCAAGTTGGGGGGTGGGGCGCGGTCCTCCTGCTTTGGGGTCCATCACCACACCCACAATTCTCTGTGATTGGGAAGCCATGGGTGGGAGACCCACAGACATTGGTTTATATTAATGGCCTTTCTGGCCCCAAAGATGAAAGGAATCTTGGGGTCTGGAGAGAGAGCCCAGCTGGAATGGGAAAGTCTGGGGACTGTTGTGGTGGACACAAGTGATTGTCCTCTGAGAGTTTTCTGAGATAAGCTTGGAGTTGATTTGAGATCAGACAAATGGTCCCCAGATGTGACCTCATCACAGACATGTGCATGTTCCGTCTGATCCTTAAGACCATCCAAGGGTGCAGGTGCCTCACGCAGCCCCTCCCCACCACCCTCGGGAGTCTTAGAGCTTTGATAACTGGCTACTCTGTGGGATGGAGTGGAAATGCAGGTGTGGGCCCCAGGACTCCTTCTTGGCAAAACCCGATACCCTCCCCAGGGAAATCTCACGCTGGGGAGCTCTGGACAGCCCCTGAGTTCTTCTAGAGGACCTTGGGCTCCCAGACTTCCCTGCCGTCCCTGCGCTCCCAGACTTCCTTCCGTCCCCTGCCTTGGGCTCCCAGACTGTCCAGCTGCCCCCTGCCTCAAACTCTTTCCTCCTTTTCTTATTTTGGGTTTGGTGCTCAGGGTTAGTCCAGGCTCTGCACTCAGGCATCTCTCTGGTGGTGCTCAGGGTTACTTGGGCTCTGTGCTCAGGGATCTCCCCTGGTAGGCTCTGAGGACCATATGGGTATGAGTATCAAACCCTAGTCAGCCACATGCAAGGCAAGATCCTCCCCATCCCTCCCTGCTCCTCCACACTCTTCCCCACTTCTCCATGCTCCTCCCAGCTCCTCCCCACTCCTGCACTATTGCTCTTGTCCCTCAGATTTTTGTTTTCATTGTTGGACCACAAGTGGTAGTGCTGGGGGTTACTCCTCGCTCATTGTTCTGTAGATTAGTCCTGGAGGTGCTCAGCGGGACCCTAGGGTGCTGGGGATGGGACCCAGAACTCCAATCCCTCCCCCGGCTCCCCCTCATCTCCCCTCCCCTCATCTCCCCTCCCCTCATCTCCCCGGCTCTTCCTCCACCCGAGCAAACAAACCAGGCTAGGAACCTCCTGGGGAGGCTTCCAGGGGTGGGAGGTCTTTGCTACTGACACAGTTGGGGGGAACTTTTGTGCCCCCAGAGGAGTTGTCTGTCTGCTCCTCTCCGTGACCTTCTGAGCTCTCTAGGGTGCCCTGCTCTTGTGCTGAGGGAGACTGTCCCCAGAAGCAAGTGTGCGAGGTGGTTCCCTGCAGGTGTAACACTTGTTAGCTGGGGGGTTCTCAGCGGACAGTGAGGGAGGTGAGCGCCCTTCAGGCAGGCAGAGGTGCAGTGACTGAGCAGGGCAGGGTGTGGTGTGGGCGTCAGAAGGCATTGCTGAACCAGGCTCAGGGCCCCACTCCCCAGGCGCTGACTTACGAGGCCCTGTGTGTCCTGGGTCCCACAGAGCGATGACATCACCAAGGTGGCACAAGCCGCTAAAATCGTGGAGCGGATGGTCAATCAGAACACCTACGATGACGTTGCTCAAGGTAAGAGGGGAAGGCCAGATGGAGGCACAGTGGTAGGGCACTCACTTGCATGCAGTTGAGCTGGGTTCAATTCCTGGCACCCCCTATGGTTCTCGGAACCCTGCCAGGAGTGATTCCTGAGCTCAGAGCCAGGAGTAACCCCTGAGCATCACTCAGTGTGACCATAAAACCAATGATAATAATAGGGGAGGTGCTGCCAGTCACTGTGAGGGGGTTTACATTTCTGTGCAGCCCCTGCTTCATCCACAGGCGCAGGGGGAGAAAGAACCATCCCTTCCTCTGGCCGGGAAGAGCTCTCAATGGGCCGGTGTGCAGGCTTTGCACACTGGAGGCTCGGTTGGATCCCTGGTACCCCATGGTCCCCCAAACACTGTCCATTGAGGTCCACAAACAAAAATAACCATAAAGTACTCCTTCTTCTTCTGGGTATCTGTAGGGAGACAAGACTTACACAGGTCAACCACACCAGTGTCATCAATGGGAACAGTGGTGAGGTGTCACCTGTGACCTGGCACATTAGGGATCTGGGGTCATCTTCCCACAGCCCCGAAGGCAGCAGAGCAAGACTGTCACCCCTGGGCCAGAGTTAGGACAGCGGGAAGGCACTTGCCTTGCATGTGGCCAATCCAGGTTTGATCTCTGGCAACCCAGGTAGTTTCCTGAGCCCTGTCATGTGTGTCTCTGAGCACTGATCCAGGATTAAGTCCTGAGCACAGCTGTGTGAGACCCAAAATGCAAACAAACAAAAACTGTCGGGGCTGGAGCAATAGTCCAGTGGGGAGGGTGTTTGCCTTGCACGCGGCCCACCTGGGTTCAATCCCAGCATCCCATATGGTCCCCTGAGCACGCCAGGAGTAACTCCTGAGTGCAGAGCCGGGGTAACCCCTGAGCATTGCCGGGTGAGACTCCCCCAAAAAAGCAAAAAAAAAACTGTCACCCCTGCTTTGCAGAGGAGGAAGCGGAGGTCAGCTGGTGGGCAAATGCGGAGGGACCTAGAGCAAGGTCTTCAGTTTTCCAGTCAGTCGGGGCAAGCGTGGGGGCATCATACACAGACTGCATGTAGCAGATACACAGAAACTTCTCTGGGGACCTCAAAAATGGAAGAAAGGGGGCCGGAGCGATAGCCCAGCAGGTAGGGATGTTTGCCTTGCACACGGCCGACCTGTGTTGGCCTGTGTTCGATCCCCAGCATCCCATATGGTCTCCCAAGCACCGCCAGGAGTAATTCCTGAGTGCAGAGCCAGGAGTAACCCCTGAGCATTGCCGGGTATGACCCAAAAAAGCAAATAAAACAAAAACAAAAAAATGGAAGAAAGGAAATGAGGGGTGATGGCAGCCATCAAGGCAGACTCCAGGGTGGAGAGCCAGAGGCTGGGAGCAAGCAGGTGTGAGAGGGCAGAGCAATGGCTGTCTGGGGCTCTGTCAGGGCGCCTCAATGACCGGAAGTGGTCTTTGTTGGACAGTGCCTGGAGTTCAGCCGGGAGACACGGGTTGGAGCCAGCTAGGCACTGCGGGGTTGAGATGGATGTAACAAATATTCTGAGAGAATCTGACCTTTCTTTGCAGGCAGTCTGAGAGCTCGCCCTGGCACGCAAGGTTCTGAGAGCAGGGCTAGAGAGGATGGGCTGGGAGGAACACAGAGAAGTGGGCTAGAGAGGACGGGCTGGAAGGAACACAGAGAGGTGGGCCAGAGAGGACAGGCTGGGAGGAACACAGAGAGGTGGGCTAGAGAGGACAGGCGTAGGCTGGTCTGGGCCTTGTCAAGGCTCAGACCCCGTGATGGCCAAAGCCCCTTGTCACAGTGAACGGAAGCACCAGCACGGCCTGGGAACGGCCAAGGTCCTGGCATGGTGTGTGCCATCCACGTGGATAATTCATTTCCTTCGGAAAGTGACTTTCAGGTGAATGCTGTTACCATCTCCGTCAGTAGAGGAGGAAGGACTTCAGGTCACTCAGCAAAAACCCCCAGCTGGTGCGAGACATGAGTGGGGCCGTGGGGACTCTAGCGAGGGGCCCTCGAGATTCACCCACAGCCACTGCACTCAGCGCGAGGCTGCGGGGCACTGAACCAGAAGAGACGTTCAAATAAACATGCAATAGGTCTGCGCTGGTGATTAATTAGCAATGAGGTGAAGAAAGAGATTAATTCAGAACCTTTTCAATCCCGGGGCCTGGGAAATTCTGACGTCTTTGACAGGGCCAGGGAGACGGGTCCTTCTCATGGCTGGACCATCCCCAAGGGACTTGGATTTCCTGGTAGGTGGTGCTTTCACTGGGAGCAGCCCTTGGTGCTGAGAGGGGGGCTCTTCTTGGTGACTTGCTACTTGCCGCTCACCCCTGGGACGGAGAAACCAGCACTGCCGAGAGCAGAGGCTGAAACAAGTCCCTTGTTATCATTCCTACTGGAAAAACAGCCCTGAGTGCTTTTCAAAGCTGTCAGAGTACGCAGCAGTCATGAATGAATCTGTCAGTCACACAGCTTGGTTTCCTGAAGCCCGGCCTCTGCAACCAGCCTCCCCAAAAGGGCCGAAAGCGTGATTAATAACCATGGAGAAACTGGCCTGGGCAAACCTTTTTCATTTATAAGCACACAGTCACATAAGAATGCA